>VDFB02255029.1:0-239331 GCA_007258455.2 Sequoia sempervirens
GATGAGATGATAACTTTCAGCAGTCTTGACTTCGGAGGCTATTTTTAGGGTTTGCATTTTGAGTCTTCAACGCATGTCTGGATATTCTTTGTGGGTTTTTCGGGAGCTTTGCAGTGATATAACATGCAAACCAGGATCAGGTCCTTTTTGCAGAGTTGTCTTCAGAGGCTATTTTTAGGGTTTGCATGCAGGATTTTTCAGTGCATGTCAGCATATTCTTCATGGGTTTTTCAAGAGCTACGCAGCAAGGTAACATGCAGGCAGAGTTGATCACTTTTCAGGAACTTACTATTTTTAGCCAATGCCTGCATGCAGTCCAGTTTGCTGAGTTTTTCTGGGTTTCGTGAGATCTCTTGGACTGTGTGACATGCAAACGCATCCGGTAGCTAATTGGTCACTTTTTCAGACACTTACTATTTTTAGCAGGATCACTCCGGCAGTTGCCCAACACTTCAACGTCACGAAAAGAGCGAAATGCAACAGAAACGGGGTCAAACGAAGATCTTTTAAGAAACATGTAAGTTGGATTAGGGTTTGCAGCTTCGGGACCCAAAATGAGGGGTCAAACGCCAAAATCTCTAAAAACTGGGGTATCCCATTGCGATCAGTATCTTTCAAAGAATCCACTAGTAAAATTTGAAGGCAATCTGAGCACTTATTATTTATAGTAAGTCACTTCTCAAACAGGCTATAAATAGTAGGTCAGCACAAGGTACCAGTGTGAACAGGTCAATCAACCCATGAGGACCCCATGGAACAAATTTCACGTCGAGCAAAGTTGCAGAAGTCCTTAAATCAAGCAGTTACTATAAATAGCAAGTCACCTCCAGAAACAGGCTATAAATAGCAGGTCAATGCAAGATGGAAGTGTGAACGGGTCAAACAGGCCATAAGGATCCAGTGACGCAAATTTCAAGTCAATCCAAGTTGCAGAAGTCCGAAAATCAGGAATTTACTAAAAATAGTAAACTGAAGCTAAGCAGGAGGCGTAAAAAATTGTCTAAGTCTGAAATTGGCAAAGCATACCTTGAAATGCACCCTGTCTTGACAAGGTTGGAGAAAATTTATCTAGGGCGTTGGAAATTCCTGCAGGCCCCTTGAAATGCGCCCTTGTTGAGATAGAGCATGGAAAATTTCTAAGTATGAGAAATTCCTATTGACACCCCCTAAATGCGCCCATGCTAGAGGCTGGCTGGGAAAAAGTTTTCAAGTGTTGAAAAGTTCCTGCAGGTACCCCCAAATGCGCCCATGCTCAATGAGGGAGGTTGAAAATTTTTCTAAGGCAATCAAAATTCCTCCCCACCTAGCTAAATGCGCCCAAGTTGATGGGCTAGCATGGAAAATTTATCTAAGGCGTTGGAATTTCCTCCTCACACCCTCATGCGCCCAAATTGGAAGTGGGTGGAGAAAGTTTCTAAGTGGAAGTAAAATTCCTACATACCCCCTGAAATGCGCCCAAAGTTGCGAGGGGTGATGGCTTAAGAAAAAGTTGCTAAGTGATAAAATTTCTTCACCGCCTGTGAAATGCGCCCAAACTTCAAGGTGAGAGGGTTGGAAACTTTGCTAAGTGTTGAAATAGAAGTACCCCCTCCTAAATGTTCCCATCAAGGAGTGGGGAGGAGTAAAGCTTTCTAAGTGCTAGCAAAGTGGAGGCTTGACCTAGCAAATGCGCCATGAGGTGCTGGAGGCATCAAAAAGTTTCTAAGTAATGGAAAATGGAAGTTGACCCCCTAGAATGCGCCCTTGATAGGTTGATGACATAAAGAATTTTCTAAGTGTTGAGAACTGGCATGAGAGAAGGCCAAATGCGCGCTAAGAGGAGTGAATCATGAGAAATTTTCTAAGGCATTGAAACCTGCCTGACCCCCCTTCATATGCGCCCAAGTCATCAAGGTGATGTGCAAATTTTCTAAGATAACAAAAAAACGGCAGTGGACCCCCTTCATACGCGCCTATCTTGAAGAGGAGGTATTTCAAAAGATTTTCTAAGTCATAAAATGGCCTGAGACCCTATCATATGCGCCCAAGTTAGATAAAATTTCCTAAGGCAAAGCAAGAGAAGAAATGTGCCTAGACAGAAAGAAGTAAAGAATAAAATTTGGTGAGAAATATTTTTCTAAGGTATAAAATTCAAAAATTAAATGTCCCTCTTCGTAGTGATACACATGAATTTTGCATTTTTTGAGGGGAATTTTCTTCTGGGTACTGGATATCTTTGACAAGGAAATGATTTTGAAACTTTTCACGCCTCACCTGAGACTTTAAGATGGAGATTTTACTTGGGTGCCTGGTTGATGAAATTTTCTAGAGGAAATAAATTATTTCTAAGGCAGATGGGTTGGAAATTTGGATAAGGCAAAAAGGGGATATCATGTTGGTTGGAAAATTTTCTAAGGCAGAGAGAAATAAAACAACACCCTCTAAACGCGCCCTCAGGACAGATGAAAGTTTCTAAGGCATCAAAAATGAGCATTGAGGAGGATACATGGTCAAAGTACGCCTATGATAAAAGAGTATGAAGAAAGCAAAGTTTGCTAGAGAAAAGTGATGAACTCTATTAGATCCAGAGATCAATCAGACATTGGAGATCAAAACATGGATGTCAGGGGAGTAAAGTGGATTTATATTATAAAATGTTTTGATGCTCTTCTTTTGTTTGCAGGATGAAATAAAGTTACGTGTTCAAGCCCCTCCATTATGTCTCACTTGCGTCCAAACCATGAAGGGCGATGTTATTAGAAATGGCTAAGTGTTGGAATTTCTCCTCAAAGACCCAATATGCACCCAATGTAGTCAGGCGAATGGCAAGCGGGAATGATTGAATCCAAGACAAGAAAATCTTTCAAGTTCAGAATGAAGGAAAAGATGAAGGCCCAGGCGTTGGAGACTGACATCATGACAAATTGAAGGACAAAATAAAGGAATTCTTCTTAAGTCTGAAGTCCTCCGGCAATGACCTCAAAATGTTCTCCAGCATACTCCGCATAACCAAAGGTACCATGACAACAAGGAGGAAGATCATCGTCAAAAAGCTGAACATACCTACCATATCAGTCCAAGAAACAGAAGCCATGATGATCAGACTCATCTAGTTTGCAGTCAAGAAGAGGAACAAGAACAATGCGAACGCGTCTATGGACAAGAATCTTCTAAAAGGGTGGAAATTAATTGCTCATTTATTACTCCACTCTTCTTGGTGGTAGTTTTTAGGGTTAGGGCTTATGTGGCTCGATCTGGGCCATCCATCTAATTGTAATCCGAGTCGTCCATTGGACTTGGCCAGCTATTCCCCCCCTCATTTGTACCTCATTAGATTAGACTAGAGAGTAGACATTCTGATAGAGCATAGAGAGACAATTTGGAGTTAGCATTAGTTTGTTAGCATAGTTGAAGAAGGAAAGTTTTTCCTTTGAAAAATTTGTAAGAAATTGTTGTGAACACTCTCTCAATAAAAAGAGTTCTCATTGATGATGATCTCATCTTTTGTTGAGTAGCTAGCGAGGTTTCTTCATCCTTCTACTTCAAGTAGGACTTAAAGTAGAACAATTTTCATTTTCATGCAAGTAGTTAGTTGTGGATTGTGGTGTTTGATCAAGGCAGCTTCGTTTAATCCATACCACTAGCAGCTTGTTGACGGTAAGTTTTCCTTGTGTGGTCGACTGGAATACTTTATAAGCTTAACTTTGGTTATGATTCACGTCTTGGCATGCGTCGTCGTGATAGTGTCTTTATGCTGAATTGTGACTTGAACACTCCTTGCTACCCCCTTGAAGATTGCACCGACTTTGTAGAGGCTGTCCAACACGAGCCGAAGCAAAGTCTGGTTGAAACTTGCTGAAGTTGATCCCACGTCCCGCTCTTAGATAGGACATGAATTTCTTAATCCCTGTAGCCATTCAATTCAATATATTTTTGGTTAGTATTAGGAAACTTGTACCTTATTGCCAAATCATCCGCAATGCACAAAAACCCCCTTTCACCATTAATTTGCTGTCAGCTGCAAACTTCTGAACAATTGTGTAAGTCCCCTCGTGAAAACAGCATATCACAATGAACCAACTGAGTGTACTCCACTGCATTGAAGGAACCTTGGAGTTGAATGTGTGATCTCTCTCGCAATCTTAGCGTACGAAATACTTTGATCAAGAGAGAATGGAGTAGCCGTTGGATACTTTATTTTGCTATTTGGTGTTGGTCACAAAAATCACATCAACACTTCCTATGTATACTTTATGTATTACATGTATTCACGTGTATGCTTCATGCTTCCTGTGTATACTTTATGTGTTGGCGTTTCAATTTGCACCTTTGGTATGCGAATTAGAAACGAACAACTATGCACAAATTAACTGCTCTTCAAATTAGGAGGGGAAGCTCCCTCTTTGCTGATTATGCTTAAAGAAAGTAAACTAAAACTAATTCCCAATCTTTTTGTTCAGCTAAGAGCACAAGGTTATAAAAGTCTAGTGTTGTAGCTGACATTTTCTCTTTTTGAACTTCAACTACGACTAAGCCTACTCTAATGACACTTTTAACAGCTCAAGTAAACTCAAAGCTTGAGAGTTAAAAGTAAACAAGGAATGATTCTTTGACACAAAACTCACATAAACTCACTCTCAATGTACACCTTAAGACTCATTTTACTTTTAGATGCAAGCTGAAATAAAGATTATATAAGCATAACACATAAAACGGAAACTTGACACAGTAGATCAAAGCAACAAAGCAGGCATAAAATTTCCTTTCTCAAATTTCAAATAACAAAGATTACACTTCTGGGATAATAGGATTGTAGCAATAACAAGCTTACAGTTTTGTGATCAACTGGAATACATTGACACAAGTAACACATGAATTGAACAATATCTTGCAGCAAAGGTAGGCATACAAGCTTGCTCTTACACTGAGTGAACTGACATTGAATAACAACTTGCAAGCAAAACTAGGCTCAGCAATTTGCTATCACAATAACCATTAAAGAAAAATGGGAAAGACTGCCCTTATTTATACACAAGTAGAGGAGTAGGGAACCCTAAAATCTCCTTGCTTTTACAACAGGACTTGCCAACTTGCAAGCTTTATTTCTAAAATTAAAACATGACAACTAACTAACAACTTGCTGAAAACAAAAAGCAGGGAAAGTTCCAACTATTAGAACTTGATTCTTTCCTCACTCACAAAGAATAGATAAGCATGAGACAAGAATAGCAAGAAAACTCGAAAAAAGATTCGAGTTAACTGCTACTTTAAATCTATCTTTGGAGATCTTTAGTGTCTTGATAGGATAACTCATCCATTGGTATTTTGGGAAACTAAATCCGCCAAGAAGCTAGTAATTGCCTCTTTATCAGGTGCATTGATACTATCTATAGCAAAATCCCGCTTTTCCAAGATTTCTTCGCCTTCTGGAATCAAACTCGGAAAATCTTTGACATCTTCAGCTACTTTATCAAATCTTGCTAATTTTCGGCGGCTCTGCAACTAGAGTAATGATCTTTTAAAAATATATCATCTTGCTTCAACATGTCCTTTTTTAACCCTGTGTGTGACCATCTTCTAACATTCCTTTGTTTCTTCTGCAACTTTTATACTTCTGACACTTCTCCTGATTTTTCAAGGGAAGAGTATTGTACAACTCTTTTCCAATACTTGTCCTTTTGCTCATACCACACCTTTTCATGTTCATCAATTGAGATGATGATGTTTTCTGTTCATGGTGGTATTGAAAAAGCACTTCTCAACATCGTCCGGCCTGAGGCTGCAAACAACCCGCCCATTTGCTACTTGGATTTCTCATGTTGTGGGATTGTAATGTGTTGGCGTAACAACTAACACCTCTGGAGTAGAAGTTGTTATGAACAGCCTATGCACACTACGTAATGAGTGCTCTTCAAATTATGGAGGGGAAGCTCCCTCGTTATGCTTTGACAAATGTACTTGCAAAGGAAAATAAGCTAAAACTATGTCCTGTCTTTTTGTTTCAGCTGCTAGAGGCACAAGGCTTTCTTGAAAGAACTTACACGTTGCAGCTGAGTTTTCTCTGGTTTCGCAAATCAACTAAACTACAACTTATATCTATCCAATCTCCTCAGGAAAACAGAGCAAGAGGAAACGGAGCAAGGTTATGACTATCAGACGATAAACGCATTCAGATTCTCTACTTGAAGGCAAGGTGGCGCAACTATCATCTCAATCTGAACAAGTTTATTAAGCACAAAACAGATTTGAGAATTTGCTATGATAATCTTATGAAACCCTATGTGGCATAACACTCAATCAGCATAGTAAAGACTCACAAACAGCTTTTATCATCAAAATCTTTGTGAAACCCTATGTGGCATAACACTCAATCGTAATGACAAAAGATTCACAAAACAGATTTTCCTAATCTAAGAGAAGATTCACCATGAAAACTTTATGAAACCCTGTGTGGCATAACACTCGATCAGCATAGTAAACACTTCACAAAACGGTTTTATCATGACAATCTTACGAAACCCTGTGTGGCATAACGTTCGATCATAACAATAAAAGATTCACAAAACAGATTTCTCTAAACTATGGAAGAATCCAGCATTACAATCTTTCGAAACCCTATGTGGCATAACAATCAATTGCAATAATGAAGACACATGAACAAATACCATAAAGAGCAATATTGAGGGCAAGGTAGGCGCAGCATATATTTCTCTCTCAAGCAAAAGTTATTTACAAATGAGCAAAAGCTCTTATTTATATACATCAAGGTGTAGGTAACCCTAAAATCACCTTGAGTTCACTACAGTTCTTGCAATGCATGCAAGTCATGCGCCCTAACCCTAATGAAGTAAACTATACAGTTAACTGGGCAACTACCCTCAGTTTAACTGGTACAAATAACCTAATTGGACAATGTGCAAGCATGCGCGTCCTTATTTAAAGCAAAGTTAACTGGCCACTACCTTCAGTTAACTGGAAACCCTAACCCTAACTCCTGTGTTGATAACTCCGAGGATGAGATAAGCATGTGTTAAGTCAGCAAGTGAACTGAAGACTGGAAGTCAAGTTAACTGCTGCTCAGGACTCAACCCTAGAAATTAACTGCACGTTCTAACTGACAGATCACTCCATGTCAACTCGGTCTAACACTTCGACCAAGAACTCATCGATCTCCCTGTCATCTGGCACTTTGATGCTGCTAAAAATAACAGTCTGTTTCTTTAGTTCTCTGCCACTTTCAGTAATTGTGTGCACACCATCTTTGCATTCTTCAGTCGCCTTTCTCAAACTGGCTGCAATCACTGAAACATTTTCTAATTTTGGCGCCCTAGGTTCACCTTCAAGGCTGTCAAAAATCAGCTTCTCGAATTCCGCTTGAACTTTTTCCAACTCAACATACGTGCCATCTTCGAGAAGATAATGACACGGGATCTGAACAACGAAGCCACTGACAAGTGCAAGCACTCCAACTACGTCATCCTTCAGTGAAAATAACTTGGAAGAGATTTTCTCACATATTTCTGTTCTGAGAAGGTGTTGCTCTTTCCAAGTGAAGACTTTCTCTTGATCTTCGATCTCCTCCAAAGCATCGCATGCAACTGATAACTGAGATACAAGAACGCGATCCTTTGCCAAGCTCTCTGCAACTGCAATATCCAGCAACTGAATACCCTGACGGAGTTTGTGTGCCTCACTCCTCAACTGATATAAATCTGCAAGAAGAGTTTTACCAGCAGCAACTAAACTGTCAATCCAATCATCCAAAAGTCTGCCATGACTGACCAACTGATCCAATTTTCGTTTCTCTGCAGGTGTGTGCTGAGGAAGAACCGGTGCTCTATTTGGATTCCCATGAACAAGATCAGAAATGTATTGACGAAGTTGACTAATTTCAGTTTTGAGTAAAACCTTATCTTCTCCATCCTTCGTGATACGCTCTTCAAGATTATTGGTAACAATCTTAAGAAGAGATACATCTGTCTCTCGTGTGGTCCTGCCAAGATTTGCCTTAGTGAATGTAAAGTCACCCACTTCGACCTCATCCAAGCTTTTACCTTCTGGAGGCACTGCAACTTCTATCACAATCTCTGATTCAGGGGTCTTTTCGATGTGCACTTGCTTCTTAATCTTCTTGTTTGATCTCCTCTGATAGGGCTCACCAAACTCTGACAAATCAAGGTTGTATGACGGTTCACGCCTTTGTCTTCCCAAAGACTTTTCGAGCCAACAAGACTGAACAATATTTTCAATTCGTGGAGAGACTGTCCCTGATGTATCAACCTGTGGTGTTTCAGTTGTCTCCGATCCTGCTTGAATTTGTGGCTCAGGCTCAGAATCTATATCAATAGGCGGAACGTGAGGTGAACTAGGAAGTGAAACGTGAGGCTCAGTTTGAATAACTGTCTCTACTGGAATCTCAGGAATATTCTCAATTTGTTTCTGCTTCCTTTTACCAGTAGCTCTTTTCCCTGTGTTTCCACTGAGTCTAACTCCTTCCGGAGGTATTATAATGGCTTTAACTCTGGGTCTTGCTCTAGAAGTAGAAGGCAACGAAGAAACATCCTTTGGCGGCTCTGCTACAGGAACTGACTTCCGTGTTCGCTTGCTCTCCAAGAACAACTTACTAGTCTTGATAACTGATCTGGAAACCTCTTCAATAGAAGTATTCTCTTTAGCATACCAATCAGGTGAGCGAAGTGGCTGCCTAGCAACTTGATCCTTAACATAAGAATTGAGAAGAACTTCACCATCATCATCTGACAAACCATCAACATCTTCTGACAAGTAATCAGAGAGCTGACCAACAGTAAGTCTACAGTAGTGACGACGACGGACCTTGAATTCATCTTCACAATTTGCCCAGAAGTCTTCAAGTGCTGGCGCATGTGCAATCCCTCGCTCTAACCGATTTGCATAATGTCCAAGAGGATCATAGGAACACCTCTCAGTATAAGGCTTGAATTTGAACCTTTCTATCTCAGTAGACATACGCCTGGCATCTGTTGCTGCATCACATGTGAAAATTCCCAATGAGAATGGAAAATTTGCCGCAGCCTTATGACGACTACGAAGAAAGAAGTGAACGTGCTGCATTTGCCTGAGGAACTCCATAAAGACAATCTTGTCTGACGGATATCTCGGCAACATCAGAGGCTCTCCAACATAACCATAAACTCGGAGGTACGTGAAAGTAGGAAACTGTATGAACCAATCTGCCCAAGTCTCCATTGCTGATTTGGCCTCGGCTGAAATACGAATGTGCATCTCATCATCAAGATCCCTCACGGTTCTCATGGCAAAGTGATCATTCACCACTCGGAAGTCCTGCTCAGACTGAGAAAACTCTAGCTGTGGATAATACTCATGAATATGCTGAACACCGAGAGTACCATTGGTTTTAAGAAGTCTGAAACTACCTTGAAATACCACCAAGTAGACCAAATAAGATATCATATGAAACTCGTGATGCTTGAGAAAGTTAGAAATCTGCTGATGTAAGCAATCACTAATTAACATAGCCCAGTCAAAACGCTCTGTGCCATCAAGGATTCTGGTAATCAGGTAGAACATCCATGGACGGAAAGTATTAGCATCTGACTGGCCGGTAACTCGATTGAGTAAGGTGATCAAAACAGCAACTTCTCCTTTAAATTCACCACGACCAACCTTCTTAGGCAAGTTAGTTTTCTGAATTGTCAACCATTTCTGAGCAACCTTTCTCTGTGAACGTTGATGATCAGCATCCCATATCTTCTCACAAGCTTCAAGATCAACAGTAAAGTTATCTGAGCGAGGAGAAATAGCAAAACATCTTTCTATGTCCTTCGGCTTGAGACTGCAAACCACTCTTCCATCAACCGATCTGATCTGTCGTGAAGACGAGTCATAATGCTTAATGCAAGCAAGTACGAACTCAAGATCGAAGATAGAAACAGGAATGGATGCCGCTGCCAGCAACCCGGAACGCTCAAGATTCCTCATCGAATTGCTGCTAACACCTTCTAAACTGCTCAGATTGACCACTGGATAAACATGATTTAGGTCCGTATCTGAAGTCTTGGTGAAATTATGTGTAAGGACTGATTTCACCTTGTAATCAATGAGATTGAACTGCATTTTGAAAATGGTGACTTTTGACTGTAAAGTCGAATATGCTTGAAGAACTTTCTGAAAAACTCTGAACAAGGCTAAAAATAGCTTCTGACAGGAGAAATTTTCGAAGAAATTCTGGAACATGGGTTTTGTGCACAACTGAATTCTGAACAAACCCAGATAGCTGGATTCTCGAAAAAATGTGATTTAAGCCCACATGCAAAGAGATTCTCGGAAAAAGGCTCAGAGCTTCAGAATGAAGGCTACGGGGCGATTTTCTCGAAAAAATCTAAGAAGTGGGTCTTGTTGCAAATGCTGAAATATGAGAACCCAGATGATCAGATTCTGAAAATGTGTTGAATTACTCTGGCATGCGAAGAAAGTACCTAAGGTGAGAAATAGAAGAAATAAGACAGAAGATAGAAAGTTTTGCTTGTCTGCTTCTGAAAAATCTGCAAATTTCTTCTTCGAATCTTTATAAAACCTGCATGCAAAGTGGAAATGAAGTCTAGAATCGACTTCCTCTGAAGAATCTGAGCTCGTAGCTTCGAAGAACACTGAAAACGGACACCTGAATCACCTTAAGCTTGCTGGTCGCTCAAAAGAATACAAGCTTTCAGAGCAAAATATGATGCAATAATGGACGCCATCTTGGAAATATATAGAATTTCATCATAAGAAATTCGCACTAAACAAAGCATGCATTACAAATGGCGCTAGGCTTCTTATTGGTCTTCATAGTAGTTAACTAGAACTCAAACAAGCTCAATAAGTGGACGCATTAGGGTTTGCCTTTCACATCTTTAGTTTAAACTCAAACATGCGACTTTAGCTTCAGTTAGAATCTTATCAAATTCGCCACCTTCAACTTCTCTTTGGATTCATCAACTTGACCTAAGGCGTGCCCTTTTGACACTTCAGTTAACAATAAGAATGGGATAAGAGATTCGCCAAACTCATGCAATAATAAGCTAAAAATAGCTAGCCTTTAGGAACTTTAGTTTGGCCTTCAACAAGTGCGCCAACTTCATGCTTTAATCAATTATAATCTAAAAATAGCAACCCTTTTCAAACTAAAGTTGCCCTTTCCTTGAAAAGTGCGCCATCTTCACTATTGTCTTGCTTCACTTTTCAAAAACTAAAAATAGCGACCCTTTTCATGAGTGAAGTTTTCAACTTCAAATTCGCCATACTTCATCAAATATGCTTCACGCTTCACAAAATAATGCTTCATGCTTCACTTCGTCCCTTTTGAACTTCAGTTAACATTTGATGAAGCGCCATCTTCACTAAAATCTCATAATTTTGACCAAAATTCGCCATGCATGTAAACTTCAGTTGACTTTTAGTGGTAATCTTCAGTTAAACTTAACATGCAACCAAGTTAACTGAACATGCAAGGTAGTTAACTGAACATGCAAACCAGTTAACTTAACATGCAAACTGAAAGATCACTCCACATGCAAACATATGAACTGAAGATGACAACCCAGAAATCGTTCAGTCTAACTGCAGTCAGAACTCCAGTTAAGGCGTCCATTCAACTCACTTTCGAAAATTCAAATTTGAACTCTTGGGTGAATTCCAGACTTAGCCAAATTTTATGAAAATTTAGGCTAAAACCTCTGTCGGGACCTCTGTTCATCCTCGACCTTTGGTCGGTGACTTCTCAGATTAATTTGGTGACGAGGTGCATCGCAAAGGCGAGTAAAAGCCCGATCAAATGATATCACCCGTCACGCATGTCATAAAGCTGGCCGACATCGAGGCTCAAAAATCCAGCGCATGCTTTTTGAAAGTGCGGCTTTTCCTGACGAAGTCAAATTTCGCTTCGCATCTCGGCAGAGGAAAAACAAAATCCTTCATAACCGGTTATCAACTTCGGGTGGAACTTCGGAGTTCCTTTGTAAAATAGCTTCGTTCACCCACGACATACCGCAAGGCATTTCCCGAAGCACGTCATGGAGGTGTATGAAAAACAAGCGCCCTTTCAAAGTTACTCTTTTTCATTCGGACACCGCCATTTAAAACGACAAAATAATATAAAACTTCCTTTATAGTGACGAGACATCTTACGTCAGCCGAGGAGGCGAACGGAAAGAGCTGAGCGTAACCGCAGGACACATTGAATATTCCCAGAAATCATCGAGGAAAAGTGTTAAAGAACTGCGAAACTGAAACCTTTCTAAAAGTGCGCTTTTCTCCGGTGTAATTCTTGCTTTATTACCGATTTGCTTGTATCTTCGTAACTTACTCCAAAGCAGTCCGTTTGTGAACTTGATAGCTCTTCTGTGGCGTGATGCCGGACAAATGTCTGGCGGGGTGACAAACCCTAAAAAGCGGAGATGCGAGCCCCCTAAAAGATAGAGCCTATTTGAGAATGTTTCCCTTCTCGGAGATAGAAAATTTTAATGATTTTGTTGGTTCGGTATGCAAGTCTCTTGATATGATGACATGATGCGACACCAACTCCATATTTAAAAAACCCCAAAAGCGACCTTTGACAACACTTTAACGACCTTTTGACAACACTTTAACAAGATAAGACTCAATTAAGCAAAATGCCTTAGTGAAGCAAAAATTTTGGTTTTGGGTACAACATAATGCTTGACACAAGCAATTACAAACTCAAGGCTCTGCATCGAGACGTGGATTGAAGCTGTTGCAAGCAACCCAAAATGACCAAGATGTCTGACTGCAACATTTCCTGTGTCTTCCAAAGCATGCCAATCAAACACTGGATTTATATGATGCAAATCAGTTTCAAATGTTTTCAGATAATCATGATACAACACTTGTTTGGCTTTGAATTCCATATGAGAATATTGCATATTGAAAAACTTGAATTTTGATTGTAAACTCGACTATGCTTGGACAAGTTTTGCACAAAAGCTAAAAATAGCTTGCTGATTTTTCTTCTTCAAAAGGAAGATTTTTTCAAAAATAATCTGAGATATGGGTTTTGTGAACAATCTCATTGTAAAGAGGCCCAAATCGTCCGATTTTGAAAATGTTGATGGCTGGTTGAAAAAGCAGAAACCCTAAAATTTTAGGATTTTCTTGAAAAAGCTGAGAGGTGGGTTTTGTGTAGAATCACGTTTCAGAGAGACCCAGTTGATTAGATTTTGAAAATATTGAAGGTGTCTTGGACATGCGTGGAAAAAGCAGGTTTTTGAAAATCTTAAAATTTTCCAAAGTTGTAGAGAATCAAAAACCAAGCTGACCCAGATTGTTGAAAATTGAAAAAGATGACCCCCTTCTTTTGAAAATTGATGCCTTGGAAATTTGAAGCATGAAAAAGCGAGCCTCTGTGTGAGCTAATCTGGAAAATATGAAGAACTCTGAAAAAGCAACACATTTTAGCCTTTAAATTTTGATATGAAATAAAATTCTTTGTTTCCTCCTCTCTTGCTTTGGACGCCACCTGCAAAAATTTGTGAATAATGAATGCCAAAGACATCTTAAATTGGTTTTGAGGATAAATAAAACGCTTTATTCTCCAACTTTAAATCTTTGATGCCAATCTTGAGCAGGTTCGTCGAATGTGGATACTGTTTGAAAGTTGAATGATGAAAATTTGGAAATTTCTCTAAGGCGTGGATTCTTGGGCACCCCTCTTGGCAGACTTAGCCATTTTCTTGAAATTTTCAACTTTTTGCTTGCTTTTGACCTCAGTTTGATCCTCAATTCCGGGCGCTCGGTGAATCCTATGAACTGGCTAATGATCTCGTTGTGGAGCCTGATTGATTAAGGACCACGAGGCCAAGGAGGATAAGCTCCTATCCTTGGGCCTAGGGTTGAGGATCATGGACACCCTATTGCAGCCTCCCTACTATCCCCACTTGAATCAATTGTTGAAGTAAACAAAGAAGAATCTTCAATCATAAGAGGAGGGTTTGGCGTGATGGAGGGGAACGGTGTAAAGCCCTCACTAGGTACACCACCTCATAAAGATGGTTAAGGACCATCGGTTAAAGACCACATGAGGCCACAAAGGATAAGGTCCTGCTATTGGGCTGTAAGAATCCAGGTGATTCTCAACCCCGAAACCCTAACTGAAATGCTGATGTTTGAAGGGTTTTGAATGTTTTGTATTTTTTTTTTGTGTTTTTGAGGGTTTTTGGAAAATAACTAGAAAACTGCGATTTTCTTAATAAATGCTTGAAAATTCATAAAAAATCATATGGCAATGAAAATACGTGGGAAATGTTCAGAACATAGAGGCGCACCACTTTATTAAATTTCCAGAGCTTTTACAATAATAAAATTTGAACAATGAATAAAATATGATTTATTTGAAAGGAACCTGATGGCGGCTGCAACAGCATGAAAGATTGAAAGAATATAATATAACTGTCTCCTGATCCCAGATCTCCAACTCAGAATGAAAAGAATCCTCCAGAAGACCAAGGCGCACTGGAAGCCTCTGCCAGAAACTGAAGAAGAAGGCGTTTCCTCTGGAAAATGAAAAAAGTACGGCCCTGCAAGTACAGAACTGTACGGCCTAGCAGCAAGAAGGAATATGGTACGGCTTTATTGGAATGGGTGCCAGATCTCTGTAGAAAGACTCTGAAAGAATTGCCTCACATGCTTGATGAATAATCTCTTCTAAACCCTGAATGAATAAATCAATGAGCTCAATCTGTAACCTCTGTGTGAAGTCACCAAGATGCAATCTTCAACTGGTATTGCACAGTCTCAGTATGCCAAATTCTGAAGAGGTATCGTTCCCCAGAATCGATTCGTCTGCTGAAACCCTAGGTTTTGCAAACTCCAATGCTCAGAGCCAATACAAGACAAATTTGAATAACATATCATGATGGTTTGATTTGTCTTTCCTGTGAATATATACTCTCTTGCAAAAATTCGACCCAACTCACTTTTTAATAATCATTTAAATTAAATGATCAAATTCGCCCTTTTTGACTTAGGAGAAAAATAATAATTAAATGACGTCTCATTAATGAATAATAATTATTCATTATATCAACTATATCACTTTATTATAAAGTATTAAAATACTTTATAATATACCATTTAATTATTAATATTTAAATATATTAATAAAGTGACTTTAATATAAAGTCAAAATATTAAATATTTAATAATCATTAAATACTCCTTATTTCTCCTTTCCACCAACAAACCAAGAATCAACATTCCAGCTAACCAATCAACCAAAATGCCCCGCCTAAAATAAGAAGCTCACTGTCCACTTTCTAAAAAGAAAGTCTCTAAAAACCACTCTCATGATTCTCAAGGCCCAACTAAAACAACTGCAACATCAAGTTAAGGTAATCGAAAATCGCCTTCGGAGATCTTTCAGACACACCACAAATTACGAGATCGGGGCCACACAACCATATGACTAACACAATGACTAGGATGGGGGATATCATACCGCCTTCTAAATTGCTTGTCCTCAAGCAATTCCCCAACTCCGGATGTCGAAAACTGACTCACGAGCATCCTCAACTGGCAGATCTCTCCACTTGATTAGATATTCCCTAATCACCCGCCTCCGAAGGTGTCTCTCTCTCATCTCGAGGATGGCCTCAGGTACTAATATCAGTTTCCCTTCGTCATCAAGGGGTGGCAAAACTGGAGAGGGTATCACATGTTGACCCAATGCCTTTTTCAGGCGAGAAACGTGAAACACATTATGGACCTTGCTATCAGCTGGCAAGTCCAACTCGTAAGCAACCTCGCCCACTCGTCTGACAACACGAAATGGACCATAGTAGCGAGGCTTCAGCTTCTCTGCCCCACTCTTACGCAGAGTAGACTGACGATACGGCTGCAACATAAGGTACACCATATCACCCACATCAAAGGTACGCTCAACCCTCTTCTAATCAGCATACTGCTTCTGCTGATTCTGTGCCCGTTGGATATTGTCTCTGAGAGACCTCAAAATGTCCTCGCTGATTTTGCATTTCATCCTCGTGACTTCTAAGACTGCTATCGCCAAGATTAAATCCAAAGGTTACGCCTAACGGCACAAAGCCATAAGGTGGCCATCAGATGTCATGTAGAGTCTAGCAGGTCATCAAGATAGATAGATCCACCCCACCTAAGCCTTCCGCTGTCCAACTATATAATTACGCAACAATCTTTTCCACCCACTTATTGACAATCTCTCACCCCCATCCATGGATGGTAGTCGGGTACTCTGTCAGTTCGGTCCCACAGAGCCTGAACAACTCCTGCCAAAAGTTGCTCATGAACCGACTGTCTCTATCGCTGACTATCGTCCGAGGCAACCCATGCAACCGGAATACCTCTCTGAAAAATAACTTTGCAGTCTGCGATGCAGTGAAGGTAGTAGTAATCGGAAAAAAATGCGCATATTTAGTCAACCGATCAACCACTACGTAGATGCAATCTTTACCTTGGGCTTTCGGCAAGCCTGTGATAAAGTCCATCGATAAACACTCCCACTTCCTGTCAGGTATCGGAAGTGGCTAGAGCAATCTAGCAGGATATGTGTGCTCCTGCTTGTTCTGCTGGCAAACAGAACACTCTCGGACATACTGTAACACATTAGTTTTCAGCCCTTTCCAAGTAAACCGTTCCCGAATCATTTTATATGTCTTATAGTACCCGGGATGGCCCGCCATAGGAAGATCATGAAAGGCTCTCAAAACCGTAACCTCACCTCGTAGTCAGAATTCAAAATCCGCCCCTTGTAAATGATCAAGTCATCTACAATAGTGTACCTGTCGTCCTGCTCTGTCCTGTCAACAATGCTAGAAGCCCATGGGTTCTTAGCATACTCAGCAATAATCCGATGCCTCCAATCCTCTGTGATCTGTGCCAGGGCATTCAGCTGAGGTCTGGGAGACAAGGCGTCAGCTACAATATTCTGCTTCCCCTTAATGAAGGTGATATCAAAGTCATACGACTGCAGTTTACTGACCCATTTTTGCTGCCTCTCATTCAAGTCTTGCTGCCCAAGGAAGTGTTTCAGGCTATTATGGTCTGTACGGACACTGAATTTGCTGCCCACCAAGTATTGCCTGAACTTAGCCAAAGCATGCATAATGGCTAACATCTCCTTGTCGTATATGCTATAGAATCTCTCAGGACCCCTAAGCTTTCTGCTCTCAAAAGCGATAGGGTGTCGCTCCTGCATCAAAACGGCACCAATGCCCTCTCCTGAAGCATCACAAAATAAATCAAATGACTTCGTAAAGTCAGGCAATGCTAGCACTGGACATGAAGTCATGATCACCTTAAACTTGTCAAAGCACTCCTGCGCCTGTGGTGACCAAGTAAAAGCCCCCTTCTTTGTCAAGTCAGTAAGGGGTGCGGCGTGACGTGAGAACCCACTAACAAATCTCCTGTAGAAAGCACACAACCCGATGAAGCCTCTGAGCTGCGTAAGGTTCTCAGGTACCGGCCACTCAACTATAGCTCGGACCTTTTCAGGGTCCATACTCACTCCCTTGGCACTGATGATGTGCCCCAAATATAACAACTCCTCCATGCCGAGCTCACACTTGGATTCCTTAGCATAGAAAGATTCATCTGCCAAGATACCCAAAACTGCATCTAAGTGAGCCAGATGCTCCTCCCATGACCTGCTATAAACCAGAATGTCGTCGAAGAAGACCAACACAAATCTCCTCAACTGCGAACTGAAAACCCTGTTCATAGTCGCCTGAAAGGTGGCAGGTGCATTGGTTAAACCGAAGGGCATAACCAAGAACTCGAAGTGACCGCAATGACATCTGAAGGCGGTTTTCTCAATATCCTGCTCCCTCATCTGAATCTGGTGGTACCCGGACCTCAAATCAATCTTCGTGAAGAAGATAGCACCGTGTAACTCATCAATCAACTCATCGATGCGTGGTATAGGGTACCTATTCTTAATTGTCCTTTTGTTGAGCTGCCTGTAGTCTATGCACATCCGAAGTGATCCATCCTTCTTCTTCACCAATACAACCGATGAAGCAAAAGGTGACTTGCTAGGTCTAATATGCCCCATAGCTAACAACTCGTTGATGGTCTTCTCTATCTCATCCTTGAGTCGTTTCGGATGTCTGTAGGGAGTGATCATAACGGGCTTTGCGCCCTCCTCCAACTCAATGATATGCTCCGTGCCTCTGTCTGGAGGTCTACCAGGTGGAATGTCACTAAACACTTTGGAGTGTTTAGTCCTCAAGATCTGAATGTCAGGGTGGTACTCACCCTTCTGCTGCTCCTGCTGGGCTGGCATCAACATGCACTCTGCTGCCCAGTCAACCATATCATGACGAATGAGCCTCTCCATCCGCCTGAATGAAACCATCCTCAGATTACTGTCTCGAATAGCCTTGATGACATGAGGTCTCCCATCAACCTTGAACTTCATCTCCATGTCACGCAAATTGAGTGTGAACTCACCCAAATCGTGCAACCATGCCATCCCTAACACCACATCAGTATCTCCCATGTTAACAACATAGAATTCAGTCTTGAATTCATAGTTGTTCAGTCGCATCGGAAGATCAGTAATCTTTCGGTCACATCTGAGAGTGTACCCATCAGCCACCTTGACTCGAATACCCTCAAATGCCTCTGTCTGAATGCCACGTCTCTCCACCAATCGTGCATCAATGAAATTATGTGTAGCACCCGTATCCAGTAAGGTAATCACCTTCTGACCTGCTAGGAGCCCGCGAAGTCTAAACGACCCATCTCTCTGAAGGCTAGTCAAATGGGCTTCCTGTAGCTTCCTTCCACCTTCGTTTTCACCCTCATTTTCGGACCTGTCATCATCTGAATGCTCGGAATCAGCTTGCTGGTCTGACAGATCAGATTGCTCTTCGCCCTCATAAAACCATTCCATCTGATTGTTTTTGACCTTAGGACGAAGTGGGCATACATGTTTTTCATCGTAGGGTGCCTTGCACCAGAAACACAACTTTTTCTTCCGCAATTCGTTCAATGTTTCTCTGTCAAAGGGTGGTGCATTCTGTCTCTTAGGATCCGGTTGATCCCTCCTTCTGTCAAAGGGTTTATTTCTGTCGAAAGGCCTATTAGGCCTCGTGTAGGGTGTCGAACCTGAATTGAACTTGCTGCGAGGTGCTGCAAGTTCCATGTTTCGCGCCTTTCTCATGGCCTCCTGAAGGGTAGGAGGGTCAAAAGCCTTTACCCACCCTCTCATAGGTTCTGTCAAACCCTCAACGAAGAGTATAATGAGTCTCCGTTCTGAAATACCAGTCACCATAACGGCAACTCTCTGAAACTCACCAATATAAGAATCCAAACTACCTGTCTGCCTGAGCTGAGCTAGCTCTCTGAAATAAAGTTCCGGATCCTTCTTATCAAAGCGCTCTATGAGTCTGCTGGTGAACTCCTGGTAAGTATTGACTGCATGATGGCCAAGTGTATACATGTCGTGATGCCACCAATCATGCGCTATTCCATCAAGATGCAAAGTAGCAAACTTAATGGCCTCGTCCTCCTGCATAGGCCTCAATGATAGATAGTTGTCCAATTTCTGGACCCAAGACCTCGCTGACGTCTTGTCAGACCCATCGAAGTATGGCAAGGTGATCTTGCTAACTGCATACTGCAAGTCCCTGTTCACCTGTGGCTGTGGCTGCTGATGCTGAGGGGGTCTACGGTCAAATCTGCCTCCTCCTCTAGGTTTATGAACATCCATAAACTCATGAAACGATAATGCCTGCCTGATCTCAGGTGCCAATGATAGGTACTCACCATGAAACCTCGTCACATCTGCTACTGACATGCCATTATGTGGCTGAAACTCCTGATGCTGCCCCTGCTGCTCTGGCCCCGGAGTCAGGAGGTGGAGTCTCTCTAGGTAAGAATGTAGGCTGTCCAGGCCTACGCTCCTGATAGATCGGTGACGGCTGTCGTGGTACTGATGCCAAAGGCTGATCTATTGGTGTAGTCCCGCTCGTCTGTCCAATCTGTATATAATGAGGCTGTGTGGGCGTATACTGTCTGGTAGTGCCCATCAACTGGGACATCATGTCCATCATGTTATCATGCTGCATCTAAACTCCTCATCGGTAATGTCGCCCTTTGCATGTGCTTTCCCTGAATCCCTAACTGTCTCTGTAGGAATCTCACGGTCTGCCATTAGGGTTGCAACACTGTTCTCGCTGCTGTTTGAACTAGATCTGTGAATACCAAGTACTCCTGACACTGTCTCACCTTCAGGAATCGGTGGACCTGTCCAATCCTCGGCTCTGCCTGTCCCTACACCTTTAATATAGTGAATAGTATCTCTGCTCATGAAAAAGCAACCAAAAAGCACACTGTATTCTGAGAAAGCAACTGAAAAAGCACAGGATGGCAGGAAATCTGTGCTCTGATACCACTGTAAGAATCCAGGTGATTCTCAACCCCGAAACCCTAACTGAAATGCTGATGTTTGAAGGGTTTTGAATGTTTTGTATTTTTTTTGTGTTTTTGAGGGTTTTTGGAAAATAACTAGAAAACTGCGATTTTCTTAATAAATGCTTGAAAATTCATAAAAAGTCATATGGCAATGAAAATACGTGGGAAATGTTCAGAACATAGAGGCGCACCACTTTGTTAAATTTCCAGAGCTTTTACAATAATAAAATTTGAACAATGAATAAAATATGATTTATTTGAAAGGAACCTGATGGCGGCTGCAACAGCATGAAAGATTGAAAGAATATAATATAACTGTCTCCTGATCCCAGATCTCCAACTCAGAATGAAAAGAATCCTCCAGAAGACCAAGGCACACTGGAAGCCTCTGCCAGAAACTGAAGAAGGCGTTTCCTATGGAAAATGAAAAAAGTACGGCCCTGCAAGTACAGAACTGTACGGCCCAGCAGCAAGAAGGAATATGGTACGGCTTTATTGGAATGGGTGCCAGATCTCTGTAGAAAGACTCTGAAAGAATCGCCTCACATGCTTGATGAATAATCTCTACTAAACCCTGAATGAATAAATCAATGAGCTCAATCTGTAACCTCTGTGTGAAGTCACCAAGATGCAATCTTCAACTGGTATTGCACAGTCTCAGTATGCCAAATTCTGAAGAGGTATCGTTCCCCAGAATCGATTCGTCTGCTGAAACCCTAGGTTTTGCAAACTCCAATGCTCAGAGCCAATACAAGACAAATTTGAATAACATATCATGATGGTTCGATTTGTCTTTCCTGTGAATATATACTCTCTTGCAAAAATTCGACCCAACTCACTTTTTAATAATCATTTAAATTAAATGATCAAATTCACCCTTTTTGACTTAGGAGAAAAATAATAATTAAATGACATCTCATTAATGAAAAATAATTATTCATTATATCAACTATATCACTTTATTATAAAGTATTAAAATACTTTATAATATACCATTTAATTATTAATATTTAAATATATTAATAAAGTGACTTTAATATAAAGTCAAAATATTAAATATTTAATAATCATTAAATACTCCTTATTTCTCCTTCTGACCAACAAACTGAAGAACTGGGTCGATTCTGAGCTAACCAGCTGAACCAAGTGCCCTGCCCAAAATAGCAGCTCCCGCCTGTCCGACTTTCTAAAAATAGAAAGTCTCTGAAAAACCACTCTGAAGGATTCTGCGAAGGCCCAACCTGAAACAACTGCAACACTGAAGCTACAGAACACTGAGTAATTGCCTCAGATGATCCTCTGCACACACCTGTCAGCCTACGAGGATCGAAATAATAGGCTAACCACATGACCAGCTACGCTGACTAGGATGGGGACATCGCATGGGCCTAGGATAGAGGATACTTGGGGCACCTCATCATGTTCTCTACTACAATCCTCATTATGGTTGAGCCCACATAATCATTGGGACTCGTAATAATGATATATTTAATCTCTCTTAGACCTAGAATTAAATGTATTTCATGGATTATGTGTCATATTTATCTAATGTGGTTGCAAGTTTCCATAACCAGATTTACATCATCTCAATTTTAAGTAGGGAATTATATCTTTAACTATAATCTGCTATTGGGTTCATTTGAAATTGTGATTTCAGGGCAAAGTATAAGGTGATCCCAAAAGGGGACATTACAAGTTTTGACAATGTTATTTTAACAAATTACCAGATGTTTTGCCCAAGACTTATGAATATTGATAAGAAAGTTGCAAGTTTGCCAAAAAGTGAATTGTTTCAACAAATCTGACAAGTTTAGATAACGAGAGAGATATTGTTTGCAAGAGACTTATTTTGGCAGAGTTTGCAGTGTTCGTTTGATTGATGGTTTGATCATCTTGTTATGATAGAACATCAGTGTTTGAAAGAGATTTGTAAAGCAGGAAAGTAAACTAATCTAAACTACTACTAAATTAATCTTACTACTTAATCTAACTAATCTAATTCTACACAAATTAACTAAAAAGAATATAATTATAAATTACTTTAATAAACTGAAACAACAACAATATAAAGAAATCTAAACCTCTAATTGAATGTTGCAGGTCTAGAGCTGGAGTGTAAATTTTTTCCTTAGATTGGTGTCTAAATGTGAATCCACTGCAATCAATTGACCACGTGAAATTCTCATGATCAGATGGGCATGGAATGAGAAATTGAATGACAAGAAAAGGTGAAAATCAATTAACTGCTGTAAGAGATGTTTGGCCGAGTTCAAAGCTTCATTCTACTTGTCCACTTGTTGCAAGTTGAAATTCGATTGTAGATGTTGTTATGATGTCAAGAATGTATGCTATGGTATGCCACCATATATTGGCTTATGCAAATGAGCTTGTCGGGTTGAAATAGAAGCCAAAGGGGCAAATTTGGGCAATCAGAGTGAAAGGATGTGACTACTAGCTCTTGAAATTCTTCTTCCATCAAATTGGGTGAATCCACCACTGCAGGTTGCAATTTCAAAACTGGTGTGACCCATTGAAACTGCTGTAGCAGTTTTTTCAAAGCTGCAACAATTTTATGAGGAGAAAATTGTAAATTATTGTAACTTACAAGGAACTGTATTTTTTTATAATGATTTTCAATCATCATAAAACATATCATATTTGTTGGTTCTTGTATTTGCATGTTGAAATCATTTTATACTCTTTTCTTATTCAAATCTAATTAAAAACACTTCCCCAACATTCTAGATGCTCATTTGATATTTTATGTAACTGCATTTTGCAAGCTTTTGGGGTTTTTAGGAAATTTAAGTATTTTTATAATTTGTTGAGTTCAACTCAAATTTAGGTTTACTAAGTTTTTGAACTATGCTCATAGCAATAAATGCTAAGGACGCTATTTCTAGATGTGGTTTAGTGATGGTCTTCAATTGGCGTAGAATTATGAGATTTTAATATTGACTTTGAGGGTTTACATGCAAGTGCCATTAAAGTCAAAGAATAGTTGTATTTTATTCTTGAGTACAAGTCTCTTATGAAATGGTTCATAATAATAAGTGACAATCAAACATTAACATTAATATAAACATGCACTTATATGTGGAACAAATGAAATAAAACTGATGACATAATTTAAGGTTAGAAAAACATCCTAGGAATAGTACATTAATTTGAAAGTCTTCTTGAGGATATTTTTTTCTTGAAAAGTTAAAAGCTTCGACCAATCATGGCATGTCTTGTAGCCACTACAAACAAAAAATAAAAGAAAGTCCATCTACAAAATCATAATGAAGGCATCACAAAATGGAATATAATCTGCATTTATGTGCTATTTCTAGTCTAGTTAAAGTACCCATGTGGTACTCAAGGAGCCACTATCATCTATAAGGAAAATCTTGAGAATTTCATGTCGATGTGAAAACATAGTAACAAAAAATAAGCTGTATATGATATCTAGTAATCACGTACTTGATAATTATTTACAAGGTGGCCTAAACTATAATTTTAATTTATTTCATTTTATTCTCTATTCTTTACAATAAAAATGAAAACTAGCAATTAAAAGAGTTTTAGTTAGTGTTTGAAGTATAAAATTTATAATTTAAATACTTAAAGTCAATGATCCATATCTATCTCCTTCATCTACTTGAATTATCTCAACTCTCAACTAAGAGCTTGTAACTACAACCTTGATTGATAGGAGAAAAATAGCATCTATTTCACATTCTTCTATATAATTTCCTAGACAGTATAACCCAATTTCATAAAAGTAAAAAGGATCTTGCTATACTTGCAACAAAAAAGACTCCAATCGTTAGATGTCCATGACTCCAAAAGAGAAAATATGCTCAATGTAGTCATAGAAAAAAAGAAAAGAAATTTAAACCATACAAAACTCTAAACAGACGACATCTATAAAAGCATCTACATACCTCTCGACCGAAATATTGTGTTATCAGCTTTTTGTTCCAATCAAGCTCTTCCTACAAAAAATGTTATTGGTCAACATTAGAACTCAATATAAAAAAATAAAAAAATAAATCCATACCACTTTTGCACAAAAAATAAATAAGAAGCTTATTTCTTGTTGTACCTAAACCAAATTTTTTGCTTCATTAAGGCATTTTGCTTAAAAGAGTTTAAACCTTGTTAGAATGATGTCAAAATACAGTTTTTGGGCAAGTCAAGCATGGACTTTGGTCAGTGTCATGTCACTCGTCAGTAGCAATTGGTCAGTACCTGGAGGTTAGAACTTGAACCTGGGACTCAGAGCGAAATATATCATGATGGAGAAGTGCTTCACGACAAGATTATACCCCTGCATGGTCATTTCAGTAGCAAGAAATGAGATTACGGAAGATCAAATAGATGAAGATTTTTAGCAGAAAGCAAATTTGCGCCCCTGTAGCCCAGGGGCACCCTTCTCTTTGAAGGTCCAGATCTTGTTGCTTTTGCTTGAAAATGCACTCAATCTCTTCAGAATTAGCTTAGCTTTTCGACGAGCTATCCGGCGAAGTCATCCGAGTTGTAGAACTCCGGCAACTGAGGTCAAAAGTTGAAGGTACGAGAGGTTGCATGTCACAAAGGATTGTTAGTTTGTAGTTTTTGTGCCCCTGTAGCCCGAGGGCGCCCTTCAATATGACCCCTCAGATCATTGAGTTTGTAGATGTGGTCTTCTTGAGATCTTTTCTAATCTAGTCTAGCTTCGTAACGTACCAGTTCACGAGTCAATCCGACATTCTGAGTGATTGTGGCAAAGATTCTACCAGACACGTAAATCAAAGGGTGGAGAAATGCAGTATTACATACTTGTACCTCTATAGGCCAGGGGCGCCCAGCCTTTAGGCTTGCCAAATGGGGTTTTTAGCTTTCGTAGTCTTCATGAGACTTGTGCATAATTACCCTAGCTATCCAACGAGCCCAGCCATCAGCCTCCAGGATTTGGCAAACGCTCGTATGTGCGAGGTCCGTGTGGAACATTGAAAAGTGAAGACAGCTAGAAAATGGATAAGTATGGAGAGTACATTTCACCTTGGAAAAGGCGCCCTTCTCTTTGAGGTCTTAGAAGTAGTTTTCTTGCTTCGTCGCCTCTAGAGACATCTCTCGTAAGTTGTTCTAGCTACGCGATGAGACCAACGGTGTGCAAATCAGAGCACTCTAGCTCCTGGTGTCAGGGGTCAAAATAGGGTATCCGAATGAAAGTTACATTTTTGATAAAATGGTGTTTGAGCCTTCACAGGCCAGGGGCGCCCTTGCTTTTGGGGTCCTTAATGCAGCTTTCAAGTGCCTTACATACAATCATTGGATGCGGAATACTTCCAGTCATGCAGTGAGCCTATTATCCAGTTCGTGGGATTTCATCGTTCGCCGTCAGCAACAGTTTGAAGCATAAGATGGCAGAATGGAGAAATGGCTGTCTGGTCCTTGGACATCAATTTAATCAAAGGCGCCTAATTTTTTGGGGTGTCAAACGTTGATTTTAGCAGTTGCAACTCCCAACAGATATTTCATCCTTGCTCAGTAGGCTTCACGATGGATATCTCAGCTTGGTCACAGCATCACTCGGTCACCCGGAAATTAGAGCTGAATAGGGGCGACTGTAACTTTGCAGTCAGCTATAAAGTAGGAAGTAAGCAAAAAATCTCATAACTTCTGCAAATGGACGCCTGGAGGGTCAAATGATGACTTTTCGGAATCAGTGAAGTTTGCTGAGTGCATCCAGATGCTGTGTTTTTTTTTGTTAACTAATTAAAATAATATTTAATATTTATTTTGCATGCTAAGGCATTAAATGGCGATTTTCTTCAATAATTTATTATTGGCGCCTTTTTAATGATGAAACTCAAATTCGCATGTAAAGGCAAGATGAATATTTTTATTATTATTTTGTAATCCGGACTTCGAGTCAGTCTTAGTTCAACTGGAGGGGGTCAAATCAGAATTATTTTGTTGCAGTCAGGGTTTTAAAATCTTGCAGTCATCCTTTATGGTGCAATTTTGCTCTATTTAATCATGGCATCCATCATTAATTCCTTCATCCAGCTTCAGCAAAGCGAATTCTCTTCAGGAAGAGGTGAATTTTCTTCCAGAGTTGGGCGATTTCATCAGCAATCAAGTTTGAAGACATCAAAACATTCCTTTTGTAGGTGCAAGTCTGAATTTATCAGCGTAATTCAAGTGAAATTGGCGATTTTAGCAGAAGAAAACATCAAAAAACTCAATCTTCTATCTTAGATTCCATTCGCATGTTTGAAGAAAAGGAAAAATTTGGCAAAACAAATCTTTTGGGTTCATTCAGAATAGCTTCCTCGAGAAAACCCATGTGCTAGAATTTTTCAAGAAAATTTACTCCAGAGCATTAGTTCTCGAAGCTCTAATTTTCTTAACTGAAAATTCCTTGCATAGTTGAGTAGAAGTCATATTTTCGCATTTCTGACATTCTGGGTTGTCTTGGAATCTTTTTCTGGACAAAACCCATATCTCAAATTTTTTCGTGAAAATTGACCTTCAATAGGCTATTTTTAGCCTCAGCAGGCTATTTTTAGTTTTCCAGAAAACTTGTCAGAATATAGCCGTGTTCACAATCAATAGGCGAGTTTTTCAAAATGCAATACACTCAGCTCGAATTCAGGACCAAGTCAGTCTTGACTCACGACTTCATCAGGACAGTTGATACGAATCTACATAAGGTGCTTCCAGAAGTAGTCTTGGATCCAGTCAAGATTGGAGATTCGATACTTCAGAACATTCAGCAATCCGGGTTACTTGAGGCCGCTTCCATACCTATCTCAGTTCATTGCGTACAGTTCGTAATGTCTTGTGTTAAGCATTACAACTTTGCTACTTGTGAGATAGTGTCAGTAGATGGACGAGTCATATGCAGTCTCAAGCCCTTGGATGTCGAGAGATGTTTTGGTATCCCTCAGCACCCGAGCAGTCTGGTCATTTCTATGGAGCAGTGTGAGCGTGCATTCAATGCTGATATGGACAAGTGTTAGAGTAAGATGGCAGAGCGATGGTTGAAGCAAAAGAACAAATTTCCAAACAACGTGGGACGTGGTGAATACAAGGATGAGTACACGATTCTAATTACACTCCTAAATTGTGTCTCAGGTCGTGCAGATGCAAACATATTCCAGCCCTGGATGTATTACATCATTGGTCGGATCATCTTTGAGCAAGAACATTATGACTGGGCATCCTTCATCAGTGACATTCTTCACGAGCAAATCACCGGTTTTCTAGTTGCCCACGAGTTTCACGTGTTCTTACCTCGTATACTTGATCGTTTACCAGGGTCAGTTTAGAGGGTTGAACACGGTGGGCATACTCAGTGTTCAGAAAGTTTATCACTACTATGACCAGCTTGAGTTTACTAAGGCTGAACGTCACTTCAAGCGTGTTCACAAGGCTTTCTTGACATACACAGTGAGAAACTTGGACCGGGAGTTGCATATTCGTATCTCGGCGGTTGCTAGAGCAGCGATGGTTGATTGGGCAGACTGGTTCATTCAGTTCCCTACATACACCTACATTCGCGTATATGGATTTACAGGAAATCCAACCATGCTTCCATGCTATCCTTTGGATAGGACAATCTTCATAGAGTTCTTGAGGCAATTACATGATGTTCATCGTCATTTGTGACGCAAGCATAAACAGGCTGCCAACTTTCCCATGCAGTTCAGAATCTATTGGTGCAAAACGACAGTTGATGCCAAAGCTGCAAGACAAGAGTTAGAGAAGTTTCGTCTCAAGTACCTTGTTGATGCATTCGCCTATGATCCTTGGGGTCATTACACAGCACACCTCGATGGTCACTCATACCATAAGTCTACAATGGAGGACTATTGGGTGAACTGCAAGGATGACTTTGAGGTGCGCAGACGCAGCTATGGCCGCTTCTCTCTCTCGCAAATTTATGTCTTCTTGGTAGAAGATGTGGGAGGTTTATCAGAGGATGAGGGAGATACACTTAGTTTTTAAGAGAGCAGGTTGATACACAACCATTGCCGACAGTTGATTGGTAAGCCAAGGAGTACACATCAGTAAAAGAGAGGTCTAGTAGAGTTATTCAAAACAGTATACTTTACCTCGACAACAAGAAGACTAGGGGGTAGCCGTGCCTAGAACAGAGCCGCCACCGGTGGATGCTTCACTACCTTCCTCGTCTAAACCCAAACAGAAGAAGAGTAACCCTCCTAAGAAGAGTCAAGCACCTAACAACTCAAAATTAAGGCACTTGCTACTGAGACATACACGGAGCTTGTCAGAGAGCCAGTTCGAAGGCCAGTTCACAGTTTGCTAGAGCCTAAGGTACAACCAAGCATTCCATCATTGACACCAGAGCAGTCTCCAATCCCGATTCACATTGAATTGGACTTGGACTCACCGCCTCACAGCAACTCCTCTACATATTCACTCTCATCAGAGCCTCTCATTGCTAGTATAGATCCTTCCAGTGGCATTAGTCAAGATCAATCTTGGATTGAGGCTCAACTAGGAAGGAAGAGAAGGCAGCCATCTTACGTCCTTGATCATTCTGATTTTCATCAGGCTTACCAGGATGTGCCAGACAAGAGGATCAAGAAATAGGTCCATGTGCAGAGGAATGCTGATATGGAGATCGTCGTTGAGATTACCATACTTCCAAAGGGGAAGAGTTTGGACGAGATTGAAGTTCAAGACTTCGAGGTGATCACAGTCAACCTTGGTCGAAGCACCCGCCAAACATAGGTTGATCTCCTACAGGTTGCTACAGACAGTGCAAGGGATAGGATGTTGAAAGACGTAGAAGACAAGGCAGCCCTCAAGGCTGAAATCAAGCAGCTTCATCAGTACATTTCTAGCCTTGTACACAGGTCAGATGTCACCGCTACACTCGCCGATGCTAGAGCCACCAGCAGAACAAGGCCAGCTTAATCACCTGGTCGCATACGGCAAGCGTTTGGAGGATTGGGAGGAGTTTGTTACTAGAGGCCGCTTTGTGCTTGCAAAGTTATACCAATTGCAGTACAATGCACGTCAACTCCGTCTACGTCTCCAAGATGAGGAGTTAGACATGGCAATGGACAGACCCCGGGATGAGATTATGATTGCTCACCTGAGCGTGGCATATGAATCAGTCACATATGTAGAAGATAAAGAGGCTATCTACACTTGGAAGACACAATTGGTTTTCAAGGTGAAGATAGAGGAAACGATGGCATCAGAGTTGGCTGAGAGTAGAGAGCACGTCACTAGTGCACTCCAGTATGTGAGAACTCTCATGTCTCGCATACCGTGCTGATATCAGATTGAGGGTGGTGCATATGTTGAGCTTGCTGACGTCCAGTAAGAGCTCCAAGCACTCATTCATGGCATTTTTCAGTGGGGAGACCGTTGGCTGTAAGATGAATCAACATACAGTCATGTCAGCGTTGTTCAATGAAGCAATCAGGAGCAAAGGTGAACTTCAATGCCAGATTACAGCTGGTGAGGACATGCTGCACAGACACAGTATACTTCGGCAGAGTATTACTACCCCAGACAGTGACGTAGACAACAACCTCGTGGAGGGGTTGGTCGCTCGAGATCACGGCTAGTAGACTTCAGTTCCCACCTCTCAGGATAGACATTAAACACAGGAGTTAAACTTGGCGTTACCTTTTCAAGTTAACTCGCTGTCACATCTCATGCATGTCTATTTTGGGATTATCTATGTTCACTTGGAATTTCATTTAGGGTTTTCGTTAACTAATGGTAGTGTTCCAGTTAACTTGCTTTCAATAAGGATGTGCATGCTTGCACATTGTCCATTTAGATTAAATGAACCGGTTAACTGACGGTAGCTTTCCAATTAACTGTATAGTTTGTTTTATTAGGGTTTAGCAATAATCTTGCATGCATTGCAAGACTGTAGTTGACTCAAGGTGATTTTAGGGTTCCCTACACCTTTCGATGTCTATAAATAAGAGCTTTTGCTCATTTGTAAATAACTTTTTGTGATGTCCCCTTCTTGCTAGCTAGCAAGGTGTCGCCTTGCCTTCCTAATTCCCAAGGGCAAGTGTCGAAGTCAAAGGGAATCATTTATTTAATTGTTTAATTATCACATGGGTTCAATACTACTCTTTTAATGTGATATTAAATAATTAATTAAATTATCTTCATTTAAAGTGACTATGTGAATGGGACAAAAAGTGAGTCAATGAATTATTTATTTTAAGGGACTTTATAAAAATCACTTTAAATGGGTGCAAAAGGCGAATTTTTGAAAGGTGAGAGAATCAAATGAAGAAAGGGTATTTTGTCGGGCCTCTTTGGAGAAAAGAATAGAAATGAAAAGGATAGTGAATTTATTGGCACTTTTAACTTTTATGAACTTTTGAAGAAGATATCATCTCTGCGTATGAAGCTCGAGCTTTCCCTTCTAGGGTTTGAAGGTGTGGCTGGTCTGGTTTCGGGTGTGAAATAACACCTCCTAGCTGGGCGGTTTCATGATCCAGGAAAAACAGTGATCTACATGGCATGAGTTCGATTTGGGATAGTTGGTAGAAAAGAAAGTAATGAGTATCTGATTTTTTGTGGTTTTGACATCTGGGAAATTTGCAGTTTCAGTGAACCGAAATTTTGATATCATTCGCACTCTTGGAAGGTGTCATTGAGGGAGAGAACTTAGGCGCTCAACATTCCAATTAAAATGCTTATTTGAATTGAAGTTTGCAAGAGTATTGACTTTTTTGGGGAAAGACGCGATTTCTGGGCAAATGAAAAGGAGACGAGGGGTTTGAAAATCATTTTGAGACGGACGTGGGTGCTTTGAAGCTGAGTAGAGACTGATTGCTGCTAGGAGACTGGACGCGCCCACAAAAGGGAAAGTCTGGTACAGGAAGCTGCTTGGAGCCAGCGTTATTTTGAAGCAGCTCTGAGTTTGGCAATGTAGTCCAGGTCTGAACATGCTCCATTGATATAATGCCTTGTGTTTGAGTGTAGTCACTTCTAAATGTTTAAGTTTAGAGCTGGCATCAGTTACTATGAACTGGGGCTGTAGAATCTCATTACTCAGTATTATTAGAACAGAAAAATATATTTAATGTCTGCTGCAAAAATCTGAGAATACTGTATTCAAGTCATTGTCTGCTGTAAGTTGTTTTTGAGCACATTGACTCTTATATTCTGTGAGTAACCAGACTTGTGATACTGTACTGTACTGGGGAAGGGGTTCTAAATATTTATTACAGTATATTGTAATTTCTGTGCATGATTCTCAGTCCTTTAGTAAGTTGTAATGAACTGCACTTTTGGAAACTGTTGTTAGTTCATGTGCCATCGTTATTATTTATATATTACATGTTTGCAACATATTTCACATGTTATCAAACTGAATATCCAAATCAAGTTATCAAACCGAACCAAACAAACAGAGAACTATATCAGCATACATCAGCACACTCAGCTTGCACAACCTGTGCTTGCCAAAATACCAAAAAGGAATGAAACAGGAAACATCAGATCAAAAGTGAGCAAGGCTCCTCACAGGGATAACAGAACATATGTAACAGCACTATTGACAGCACATACACGGGCTCTCTTCAAACCAAACGAACAATCAGAAATCAGATTTGCATAGGAACGACTCACACATCAGTTGTTGGTTAAATTACAAGGGAATGATACCGAAATTTTAGAGCAAAATTTTGCACTGCTCATTTCACTTTTGCACGAGAGAATAATATATGTTGTGCCCACCTTGCCTGTAATATTGCTTATTCTATATTTGTTCACGAGTATTTATTATGATGACGAATTGTTATGCCACTCAGGTTTCATGCAATTATTATGGTGAATGCTTGTCTTAGTTAGATATAGTGGCTAGTTTGATCGGAAATTGTATGCGTGTTTCGTCTCTGCAATTTACTGTCCTAGTTGGCTATCCTTTGTGTTGTGTTTCTAATAAGCTTATTCAGATTGAGCAAATAGTTGTGCCTGTAAATTTCAAAGATCAGATTATATGCAGAGAAAATTAACTCAGAATCAAACACAATAACACAGGAGATACCCTGGGAAAACCCTCCACTTGAGGGAGAAAAACCCAGCAACAAAAGATCTTCTCTTATATATATAAAAGAGGCAACAATTCTCTTTACAATGAGGCCAATCACAAGGCCAGTATCCAGCACCAACTGTAGATTCAATAACAGATAATACTCAGCCCTGACTTGATATCAAAAAATCTCTCCTTGAAGAAATTCGCAATCTGCTCTAGATGAAATTCGCACTCTGCTCTAGATGAAATTCGCTATTGAATGAATGTAAGAATCGAACTTGCTTGGATGACAAATAGAGAAAGGAGACCTAGTATATATACAAATGAGAGAGGTCGCACCTCTTCATATACAAGGTCGGCCAAGTTACAAAATAATAATAATTAAATATAATTTAGGAAAAGTCGGCCTCAAGAGAAATTATAATGTTTCCAAGAGAAGCGCCCATCTTTAATAAATGACTCATAAATAAATAGCCAATAGGATACATTTATTTTTGTCTTCACTCGTGGCTGGAAGGATGAACCCGAAGCTGTCATAACATTAACACTCCCTCTCAGCTAGGGAGAGAACTTCCAGCTGCTCAAGACAAATCACCTCAACATGATGTCCACCACATTGGCTACAACCAGATGTGAAAAGAAGAGTATCACCTCAACGCGATATTAGATATCGCCTCAACACGATATCAACCATAATATGGTAAGTACAAGTGTTCATCACTTGCGTGATGTTGTCACCTCAACGTGACTTTCACCATGACTCTCTCAGAGGGTGAAACACAAGTACAACATATGTCATGGAGTCTCACACATGACATCCACCATGACTCAGCTCAGAGGGTGGAAACAAGGGCTTTCACCTCAAATTCTCCGTCTCAGAGGAAAATGCATTAACAAGGGCTTGCACCTCAAATTCTTCCGCCTTAAGAAAATGCATTAACAAGGCTCACTGATATCGAGACTCACTACCAAGGCTGGATTCTCCACCATACCAAGCTTATCTCTAAGTACACAAACTTTATCCCGGCAAGAGGCTTGGTGAGAATATCCGCCCGCTCATCGCTGATGTACCTCAAGCATAGCCTTCCGCAGCATCATATCTCTAATATAGTGGTACTTGATCTCAACATGCTTGGCCTATCATGAAACACGTGATTGACAAAAGCTTCACACAACTCGACATCACAATGAATGATAGTAGGCTCCATTGATTGTCCAAACAATCGCAAGGAGCTTATGAAGCCACATGCTTCCCAAGCTTGCTAAGCTGCAATGTAATTTCCTCTGTACTCAATGCTACAGATGATTCCGCACCAGAAATCATAGTAACTCCAAACCAAAAAACTGGAGGTGCTCTTCCGATCAGGAACAACCTGCCCAATCGAATCGTGAAACCATGTAACTCCAAGTCCAGATCTGAAGTATACCTCAACCCATATCCAACCGTGCCACGCAAGTATCTCAGGATATGTTTGGCTGCAACAAGATGTATCTGTCTCGGATCACACATAAATCGCTAAGTGCACTCACTGCATAGCAAATATCGTCTAGTGTTAACTAGATACATCAAGGATCCAATCAGCTGTCTGTACAATGTAGGATCCACCAAATCTGAACTAGCTGCAGCCTCCTTCAATTTATGTAGATTGGTCTCCATAGGTGTAGACATGGATTTGCAATCCATCATGCCAAATCTCTTAAGTATATCAATGGTGTACTTTCCTTGACTTAGAATCATCTCATCTGGTTTCTGCCACTTCTAATCCAAGGAAGTAATGCATGAGCCCAAGGTCCTTCATCTCAAATTCCGAAGTCAACTCCTTCTTACACTCAAGAATCGATGATCTTCTCCAGTAAGGATCAGATCGTCAACATATAAAACCAAAATTAAAGCATCACCATTGATTACCTTGAAGTAGAGATTTGAATCAGCATCATTCTTCAAGAAGCCCAAGCTTGATAGGTACCGATCAATCCTTTCGTACCATGCACGAGGAGCCTGCTTAAGACCATACAAGGCCTTCTTCAGTTTGCAAACATGTGACTCCTTCCCATGAATCTCAAATCCATCAGGTTGCTCTATATAAACCTCTTCCTCAATCACTCCATTGAGAAAGGTTGTCTTCACGTCCATCTGGTGAATCTTCCATCCTCTAGATGCGGAATAGCAATGATGGTTCTGACAGAAGTGTAGCGAGCAACAGGAGCAAATGTCTCATCATAATCAACTCCCTCTTTCTGAGAGAACCCACGAGCCACAAATCTTGCCTTGTACTTCTCAATGCTTCCATCTGCAGCATGCTTAATCTTGAATAGCCATTTAGAAGATACCACAGACTTGCCCTCGGTCTAGGAACAATATCCCAAACATCATTTTTAAGAATCAATTGATACTCCTCTGTCATAGCATCTCTCCAAACTTGAAGACTAGATGCTTCCTCAACACAGGTAGGCTCATTCTATAATCTGACTCATCAAGGCAACATAACTGGAGAACTTATGTGGCCTTTTGCTTTCTCTGAATGTGCCTCTAGGAGCTGCAAAGCTTTCAGCCTCTTGCATAGTACGACTGGCCCATAGAGGTCTCTTTCTCCCAATAACAATGTCAGTAGGCCCATCAGTAGGTTCCAAGGGTTCAACAGGATCAATATCTTCTTTTGGTTCTGAAGTCTCCCTCTGAATCTCAGGAGTATGGTCAACTTCCATATCCTGAGGAGACTCTTCATTATCAATCTCCATATGAATCCCCTTGGATCTCCTGAATGCAACATCTTCCTCAAATGTAACATCCCTCTGATCTCGATCATCTTCTGACCTGGAATGTAAATTTTGTAGGCTTTTGATGTCTCACTGTAGCCCACAAATATTCCCTTCTTGCCGAAGGCTCCAACTTGGTTCTCTTTTCCTTGGGAACATGAATATAGACAGGACATCCAAAGATCCTCAAATGACTGACTTCAGGCTTCTTCCCTGTAAAGGCTTCTTCTGGAGTCATATTCTCCAAGATCTTATGAGGACTTCTGTTTTGAACATACACAGCTGTCCTGGAGGCTTCTGCCCATAGGAAGGTTTGCAAATCTTGATCATGGATCATGGCCTTCGCTGCTTCCACAATCGTTCTGTTCTTTCTTTCTGCAACACCGTTTTGTTGAGGATTATAGGGAACACAGAACTCCCTCTTAATCCCTACATCAATACAAAAATTCGAAAACTACCAGAGGTGTATTCTCCACCATTGTCAGATCGAGGACCTTAATTCTTTTACCAGAAAGATTTTCTACCAAGGCTTTAAACTCTTTAAACCTATCCAACACTTCTTCAGACTCTTTAGATTTCAAAAAATAAATCCATGTCTTCCTAGAGTGATCATCAATGAAAAGAACATAATACAAGAAACCACTCGAAGAAGGAACAGACATAGGTCCACATAAATCAGAATGAATAAGGTCTAAAATACACTTAGATCTATTTTCTCTACTATGAAAAGGGGCTTTTATATTCTTACCCAAAGCGCAGCCCTTGCAAGTACCTTCGTGCTCTTGAGTGAACTTAGGAAGGCCCGTCACCATCTTCTCCATGATAGGTAAAGCTTGGAAGTGTAGGTGAGCTAATCTCCGATGCCAAAGATCGCATAGACTTGAAGAGTCATGAACCAAAGCTTGTAATGAACGTGTGCAGACCTTGTAAAGGTTTTCATGTCTAACTCCAATCACTTGAGCATCCTTGAAGCTAGAGTTCTCCATCCATACTAGAACTTTGCCTTTGGAGAAGGCAACTTGATATCCTTTATCTTCCAATGCTGAAATAGAAATAAGATTGCGCTTGATTCCGGGAACATAAAGAACATTACCCAATTGAAGTGATATGCCGGAATCCAAATGAAGTGTGGAGGTCCCAATTCCTTTCACAGAGTAGCTAGCATCATCTCCAATGATGACTTGTTCAGAGGACTCCTTTTCCACCAAACTTGATAAGTGCTCCTTAAAGCCGGTAATGTGTCGTGAAGCACCACTGTCGATTATCCAAGTGTTGGTGTCGGAAGGTACACTACTTGATAATGCTTGAATAGAACAAATATTCACTTGAATCCTTTTGAGGAGAGGCATCATCAACATCCGCAACGGTGACCTGTTGCTTAGGTCTAGTTGGACAATACTTGGCGAAGTGCCCAAACTTGACACCTAAAACATTGAATCACATATCCCTCTTCTTCTTAAATGGAGGTGCATCATCATTTCCCTTGTCCCATTCCTCTTGAAGAATCCTTTCCTTCCATCTTTTCCTTTCTTCTTTGAAGTATGGGAGGCGAGAACATGAATATCTTCATTCTTTGAACTTTGACCAACGCCTCTTGCCACCAACCTTGATTCCTCTTGAATGCAATCAGATCTTAGGCGATCAAACTTAGGCAATTTTGACCTTGCACTGATTCCCTGAATGTATGATTCCCAAGACAAAGGCAGCCCATTGAGAGCGAGCATAGTCAGATCCTTGTCATCAACCATATGCCCAATTGTAGAGAGCTGATCTCTCAAATCTGCAATCCTCATAAAGTATGCAATCACTGATTCACCTTTCGCCATCTTCACATGATGAAGTTGTTGCTTCAGTGCAAGTGCCCGGTATTGTTGATTTCGTAGGTCTTGAGCATAGAACTCAATGTGATCCTTTACGGAATCAACCAATATCTTCATTGCTTTAATGTCTTTCTTCAGCCACTGCAAGTCATTTTCACGCAAGGTAAGCATGATCTTGAATCTCCATGATGTGAAGTTGGATGCACCTTCGAGTCTATCCTCAACCTTCAAACCATTCACCATCTTGATTAAGTGAACAATAGGGTATGCTGATTAGCAATAATCTGATTACGATCCTCTCAAACCCGCTCTGATACCATGTAAATTTTAAAGATCAGATTATATGCAGAGAAAATTAACTCAGAATCAGACACAATAACACAGGAGATACCTTGGGAAAACCCTCCACTTGAGGGAGAAAAACCCAGCAACAAAAGATCTTCTCTTATATATATAAAAGAGGCAACAATTCTCTTTACAATGAGGCCAATCACAAGGCCAGTATACAGCACCAACTGTAGATTCAATAACAGATAATACTCAGCCCTGACTTGATATCAAAAAATCTCTCCTTGAAGAAATTCGCAATCTGCTCTAGATGAAATTCGCACTCTGCTCTAGATGAAATTCGCTATTGAATGAATGTAAGAATCGAACTTGCTTGGATGACAAATAGAGAAAGGAGACCTAGTATATATACAAATGAGAGAGATCGCACCTCTTCATATACAAGGTCGGCCAAGTTACAACATAATAATAATTAAATATAATTTAGGAAAAGTCGGCCTCAAGAGAAATTATAATGTTGCCAAGAGAAGCGCCCATCTTTAATAAATGACTCATATAAATAAATAGCCGATAGGCTACATTTATTTATGTCTTCACTCGTGGCTGGAAGGATGAACCCGAAGCTGTCATAACATTAACAGTGCCCACCTTGCCTTCATGTTGAGAATTTGTACTTAAAGCTTATCGTATGATGTGTATGATAATAAACCTATTCAAACAAGCAGATAGTTGTGCCCACCTTGCCTTCACGTTGTGAATTTGTACCCGGTTTATCGTGTAAGCTCATTCCCGCTCCGTTTCCTCATGCTCAAATTTCTTGAGGGGATTGGATAGTTTAAGTTACTTAGTTTTGAGTTGTAGTTAGGTCCTGCGAAACCAGAAAACCTTGGCTGCAACATTCGAAGTTTATTGCAAACCTTGTGCCTCTTTCAGCTGAGACAAAAAGACAGGAATTAGTTTAGGTTACTTTTTCAACCATTTTGTCCGCACAACGAGGGAGCTTCCCCTCCTAATTTGAAAAGCACTCATCACGTAGTGTGCATAGCTGTCCGTACCAACTTGCACTCCAGAGGTGTTAGTTGTTACGCCAACATTTCTCATCCAACAATAGAAATACCAACCAGTTTAGCCTTCCAATTCTACTCTCCAAATGTATTGTTATATATTAAAACAGCAATAGTTGAAAATTTTGTTATGCTAATACTTCAAAAACTTGAAAGATTACAATGCTATTCATTAAATATGGTAGAAAATATGAATTAATAGATAAGATGCATAGTTCATCCTTCCAAGTATTGGAAACAATTCACTTCAATTGTATAGGTATTTCTTGTTGAACTTGGAGAGCTTTGAATAGATTTGTTCAATATATCATTAAGAGATCCAAATATTCTTTAAACAAGCAAAATATGTGGATAGATGTGTCTCTACATGACAAATGTTTAGGGATTGTCATTAAATATAGTTTATATTTCCAACACTCCCCCATAAGTTTTATTCCATTGCACAATACAACCAGATGATGGGGGTCACCTATAACAAATAGGCTCATTAGCTATCCATATACAAATCAAGAACATTTATCATCAATACCTTCTTGAAAGTATACAACACTAATGACAACATAGTGCAACAATCTCCAACATTGATCATTCCCAATAATGAGCAAACTATCAACATAAAATACAATGAGCATTAACTTGTGATCAGAAATATTAATATATAAGTTTGGATCAACACCAGATTTCCTATGTTTTTTGGGGACATGTCTCCTAGGATTTTTTAGGTGTACTCGTCCTAGGGAAATCCCAAGGATGTGGGAACAGCTTAGGGATGTCCCCTAGCAATCTCTTTTTTTTACCTAAACAACTTGGGGATGTGAGGATAGATTGGGGATGTGTAGGAGACAACAAGACATCTTCGAGATGGCCAATTGTCTCCTGACTTGTAGCACAAAAATCATTTTAAAAAAAGGTCTAAAATTAGAAAAAAGAATTGTTTTATTATTATTTTTTGCAGGCCCCTAAAGCAACAAAAAAATGCCTCCCTATCTCATTCAAATTCATTTTTACATGTCAAAAAATTTTGAAGGCAAGTTGGAGCCAAAAAAACATTTTGAGCAAGGTTTGAAGGTGTAGCTAAAAAAAATAGTACTGGTGAGCAATGAGGAGTGAAGTAGAAAGAGAAGTGAAAAAGGTAAGTCATTCTTCCATTTGTTTTTCTTGCCTTTTTTCGAATTTTAAAGGAAGAAAAGTATGATTTTTTTTTCTATTTTTAGTTTGCACTTGCAATTTATTTCACAAAAACAAAACATGAGCAAAAACGATGAGAGTAATGAACATGAGATGGAAGAAAATTTTGAAAATCAAAATGTGAGAGTTTCAAAAGCAATTGGGGATTCATTAGAGCATGGGAGTACTATAGGTGAAGGGGGATAGCTACAAAATCCATTTGAGTGCCATTTTGAAGTTTTAAAACCTTATGTAAAAGGTCCTTTTAATCCCAAAAAGCTCTTCTCCAATTCATGACAGCCCTAGACAAAGATAAAAAGAAAAATTCAAGGGGTAGTAGAGTGTGGTTATGTCACATTTGCAAAATAGATTTTAGAGGGAGCTAGACAAGAGTATATTCTCATCTATTGGACCTTATAGGACATGGGGTCAACGTGTGTCTAGATATAAAGGAGGATGAGAAGGTAGAGGTTCCTAGATCACATATGCAGGCAAAAGCAAGGTATAAGGGTGTGTCAATGCCAACACAATCTGCACAATCAATTATGCATATCTTGATGCATTCTACGGTTGGTAGTGGTAGTGGTGATGTTTCTACAAGAAGAAAGAGAAAGACTATTATTAGTGAGAAGGTAGGGATAGTAGTAGGTATGTTCAACATGCAAGCAAAGGATGTGGAATAGTCTTCCATTGCTAAATTTTTCGATACCCATTACAATCCCATTCCATGTATCACATTCTTCTCACTTGAAACAAATGCTCAAAGATGTAGCTTTTGTTGGTCTCTCATTCATCCCCTGGAGAAAATAAACAATGCACTACCCTCCTTGACAAAGACTAAGGTGAGTTTGGTGATGAAGGACATGAGACAGATTTGGATTAGGACAAGTTGCTCTATTGTCATAGATGGATGGACTTATATTAGACATTGTCCACTCATCAACATCATAGTCACATGTTCAACTGACTCTTATTTTCTTAAATTTATTGATTGTTCTACGAAATGCAAGGATGTGGAATTCCAATTTCTTATTTTGAGAGATGCCATAGAGGAGGTTGCGCCCTCAAATCTTGTATGCAATTTTTTTAACATGATGGTGGAGAGTACTTACAAGCACATATTTTGGATCCTATGTTAAGTTTATGCATTGAACAACACATTGAAAGGCATAGGGAAGAAAGATTGGGTGCAATGAGTGGTGGCCGAAGCTAGAGATATTCAAATGTTAATTTTCAACCACCGCATCTCACTTGCTCTCTTTAGGACTATATTGAAGAAGGAATTCCTCAAACTTGTGGAAACAAGGTATGAAAATTATTTCATTTTGTTAGAGAAGATGCTTGAGGTGTAGGAGGCTCTACAATTGATGATGGTTAATTTAGAGTGGAGTAGATGGCTGAATGCAAACAATGTTGAAGGAAAAAGTATCAGACAAAAGATCCTTGATGATGACTAGTGGTCTGTTGTGAGGTAAGGAATTGTTGATTTTTAGTAACCTGTTGATTTTATTAATGAATTGATTGTTGTTTTATTATTAATTTTTTTTCTAATATTCTAACTTGTCATTTTTACAAATTTGTTTGTAGATATGTTTGCTATTTCATCTCCCCTATTTTAGATGCCATCAGATTTGTTGATACAAACTCTCCTACCCTTTGAAGAGATTTATGTGACTATCAACAACATGTTTGGGTAGATGAAACAAGCAATTTCTAATAGGTATCCTAATTTTGGATTATATGAGCAACATATTAATCCTATTGTGATGTGGTGGTAGAACACTATGAACACCCCACTTCATATGGCAGCCTTTGCTCTAAATCCTAAATGGTATGCAGCAAAGGCTAGTAGGTTGCCTCCTTGTGATGATGAAGAGATGGAAAAAGGATTAATGAAGGCCCTTTAAAAATTGCATTCAAGTGAGGAGTCAAGTATACCTTGCACACAATGGCTTGCTTTTACTAATATTTGTGGACAACATTTAGCAAACCAAAGGTGAAGATAGATAGAGCTACATTAGCTCAAATTGATCATATTGGATGGTGGACATGGCATTGCAAGGATACACCATAGTTTATTAACTCAAACTGATCCTATTGGATGGTGGTCATGGCACGGAAAGGATACACCACAATTGAGGATGTTATTCACCTCCTTTCACAAGTTGTCAATTCCTCTATTGTAGAGAGGAATTGGTCCAAATATAGCTTTATCCACTCTATCAAGAGCAATACGCTTACTTATAAATGAAAAAAGATGTTGGTGGTTGTGCATGTAGTGCTTTGCAACTTTAAGATCATTAGAATTTAGAGTATCAACAAACTCCAACTTTATGGTTAGATGTTGATCCCAAAAATGCCACCCAGATTAATGAGGAGACACTAGAGGGATTGGTTGGAGTTCCATTGGATGAGGTAGTCCCTCATAGTGGTAGTGGCTCAAAGCTAGACTCCGATTTTGATACAATGTTGGTAGACGCCAATTAGGGGAAGCCTCATACTTTCTATCACTATGTTTTTAGACTTCGTCATTTGACGTTTTAGAGTTCAAATTTGTATACTTTGGGCATTTTGTTGTATTTTTTAATTTTATATCATATGCACATTGACAATAAATTTTTAGTTGTACCCAAAATAAAAATTTTGCTTCATTAAGGCATTTTGATAAAAATGGTCAAAATCTTGTAAAATTGTCGTCAAAAGTCAACAAAGGTCAAATTCTTTGAAGATAGCAATTGTCTATTTTTAGAAATTTTTGAACAACAAACAGATCATGGGGTTTTTTTGGGTTTATTGTCCAGAGGATACTTGCAAAATTTTGAAAATTTTGAAATTAGGGTTTCAGGCCCCTACTTTTAGAAAAACCCTAATAATAGGATCTTTCCAAAAATGGCTCAAAATGATTTTGATTGGTGAATCTTTCGTCACGATCACACTAATCCAGTCAGAATCATGAAAAATTTAGCTTTGCTCTGGTGGGTCTATTTCACTTTTTCAGGAGAAAAGTTAGGACCTCCGAGGTCATTAATGGAGGATGGCCAAATACCTGGCATCAAAACCTAAGCTTCAAATGCTGCACACAAGAATCTATTGCGAAAGATGCTCGAAAAATGGTGAACGACAAAGGGGAATTTCAAAAGTTGAAAATTGCTAAAAATATTCTAGAGATGCACGCCTTACCTCAAGGGAGGCACCTAGGCTTCAATGCCTGAGAATATTTTCAAAACTGTTTGTCACGCACTCAATGCAATCAATGCGTCTGCGTCATCAGCAAAGGTGCTCAATGCGGTCGACAAAATCGACAGCATAGTGAACGTGAAGCGTGAGGACAGTAAAAGTCATTAAAAAGTTTCTAACACTAGAGCCAAAACTGCCCTTGAAGGCCAGGGGCGCCCATGAATTCAAGGGCTCAAATGCAGTTGTCACGATTTGCAATTGTGGGGGTCCTCCTCAAAATTCTTCCAGCTTCGCGATGAATCCAACATCCAGTTTACGAGACCAATCAAACTCTCGTAGGCAAAGATCAAACTGAAAATGCTGAAATCCAAGAAAAACAAAATTGACTAAGTCCAAGGGGAAAAGCACTCCTACAATCCAAGGGCACCCAGAAATTAAAGCACTCAACAATCATTATTAGGGTTTGCAACCTCCAAGTGATTCATCCCGGTTTTAGTCTAGCTCCGCAATGAATCCATCTGCCAGCTCAGAAGACCTATCAAATGCCGGCAAGTGAAGATTGAACGGACACCAAAAACGAAGGAAAAGTTGAAAACATGAAAATTAACTAATTATAGAGCAAAAAAAGCGCCCTTGCTAGCTAGGCACGCCCAACTCTTTGACGCATTAGATTCAATTTTCAGGATTCACGATCTCCAAAAAGTCCTAAGTTTCAATCAGGCTTCGCAACGAGTCCGTCAACAAGATCACTGGAGCAATTGAACATCCAACAATGAAGATCAAATAGGGGTGTTTCATCAAGAGCTCCAAAGTGAAAAGATGCCCTTCTGGAGCACAAACGCCCAGAACTTTGAGCCTTCTAAAACAGTTTTAAGAGCTTGCAAAACTATTCATCCTTTCCGAAATTGAATTGGCTTTCCATTCAATATCTCAACCTGATCACGGGATCCATCTATCGACAACAATTGCAGATTGAAGCACGAGAGGCAAATTGGAGAAGTTGAAAATCACTGAAAATGGGTTAAGTCTGGCAAACAAAAGCGCCCTTGCTAGCCAGGGGCACCCTTGCCTTAGCTTAGAGCCAGACCCATATATAGTTAAGGAGAATCGCGGACTTGGAGGCTTAGCGAGTAAATTCCATCGGGAGATTAGTGACAACAGTTTTGGAGATTTCCTATGCTGTTTGGTCATTAAGATTGTACAGGACGGGTGGCTCTTGTACTTCAGTATATTCTAGGTTAGAGAAAAGTATTCCTATTGAACTCATTCAAAAGCTCATGTATGATTTGAAATTTTGTACTCATTCTCTATTCGATAATATATTATCATTGAGGTAATGCTATCGGTGCTTGTATATGAGAATTTCCTGAATATAATGAATGATGTATATATTGTGAAAGTAATACAGAGTTATCTACCAAGAGGTGAATCAAATCTGATTATAAACTCAGAACAGCAGTTAAGAAACTGTTTGACGAAATGCCTGAACAATCCCAACTGGTTAAAATCGAAAAAATTATTGTGCAATTTGGGGTAGACTCTTACATTGGTATCAAAGCTCAGTAAATTTTTTGCAGCCTGTTGGGTAACTTAGAATTGTTTCAGTTGAAGCATGGCAGCCGGAGATAGAGAATGGTTGGAAAGATTGCTTTACGATTCAGGTAGTAAACTCAATAATCTATCTCACTTCAAGAATGATGCTTTGGTCACATTGAAAACAGTAGAAGAATGTTTGATCCTTATTGAGTAGTCACATTTGAATTTGTTGCAATTAGCTATTGTTCCTACCGTGACTTCTTTGGGTCAGCACAGGTGGTTGAGACATACTGATGAAGAGGCAAGATTGTTGGTTGTTGCTTGTTTGAGTGAGGTCTTAAGAATATTGGCACCTGAAGTTTCTTATGATGATGACACAATGAAAGAGGTAATCAAATTAATGGTGGATAGTTTCCAAGATTTGGATGATGTTAAATATTTCCATTTTTCTAGGAAGGTGTTCATACTTGAAACATTTGCAAAACTCAGATTGGGAAACATCATGTTAGACTTGGGATTAGCTGATTTGATTTACCAAATGTTTCACTTTTTCCTTACCACAATAAGAAAATATCATATTGATAATGTTATTGCAGCCATGCAAACAATTATGATTTTTGTTATTGATGAAAGTGATGTTATTTCTCAGCCCATTTTGTCTATGTTACTACTTGTTTTGAAGCAAAAACAGGTTATTATTACAGCTGCATATAGATTGGTTTACAAAGTTTTCAAAAAATGTGAGAGGAAGTTGAAGCCATTCATGAATAATGAGGAGCTTAAAAGAAAACATTCAAAAGGGAAAGGTACCTTGACATATGAGGAACAAGTGGCTGAAAAAGAAATTAAGACGGTGGACGAATTACCTGCTGAACATAGTCCAACAAGTGAATTATGCCGTGAGGATGTAGCTGAAATTGAGAGCCATGATATTGAAGAGAAATCAGAAATATTATTGCATGAAGTAAATTTTCAGTTAGCTGCTGCAAATCAGATTAAGGAGCAAGAAAATGAAGTAAGTGTTGGAAAAATCAAGCAAGTAATTGATGAGTTTGATGAGTTTAATAGTGATTCTAAATTAGAGAAAACTTCCAAGTTGGCAAATACAAAGTTGGAACAGCAAGATGATCAAGTAAATAGAAATTCATTTCAGCTTACTGATAATCCTTTTTTTGAGTGGGATGTTGAATTTACATTTGATAATCCTCTTTTTTGTGATGGAGAATGGAAAAACTTCTAATTCTATCGATATGGTAGATGATGAAGACAGTTTTCAGCTTGATACACTACATGATTCAGCAGATATTGATGAGCATGCAGAATTGGAGGAAAGTATGCATGAGACATACAAAGACACCATTGAAAATGATGGAGAAAATGTGGATTCTATGAGAGTTAACAGCAGTCAATTGTCTTAGTATGAGTGTGATTTACTCCATGAATCTGTTATTAATGTTGAACATCTTGAATTGGTTGAAACTCAACCCAATTCTAGTGCTATGTTTGATGAAGAATACAAGGTATGGGATCCAGGTATAACACAAGGAGTTATTTCATGTATGGGCTATAGGAAAAAAATCAGATTTGTAGCTATTGTTCTTTCCTTAATCAGCCAACACATGAATTGTGTTATTAGCATATAGGTGGCTTGGTTAGAATTTTCAGTCATTAAAGGATTCATGTATCAGTGGGTGCTCAATGGTGATGATAACTCTGACATTTGGAAAGACTCTTCAACCAGATTTTGGCTCTTAAAACCCTTGCATACAAGAAGTTTCCTTTATCATAGTTGTTGTTCTAACATTGAAAATATGATTTTTACATATTTGTCTAGTGAGCAGATCAATTTTCAATATTTGCAGATTTTATGGCAGCGAAATATGGTAGAGTTTCCTGATATGAATGTTTTTGTCAATTCTTTCAAGTTGCTGATTTATGTATTTTCAGATGTTGCATTAATATTTTCAGCTTATTGGATATCTTGGGTTGCTCAAGGAAGTTATTCGACATTTGGAAATTGGATTTTCTTGAGATGCTATCAGTTGGTATTAAAATAAATGTTTCTCAAGCAGCGTATTTTAGAAATGCTTTGTTTATCTCTTGTCCAATTAGTAGCTTATCAGGGGTCCGTCTTCATCATTTATGGGATGACATGCTAAGTTTCATGAAGAACCACTCTCTTCTGTGGATCAGGGTGAATTTTCATGATGCAAATTTAATTCTTCAGAGGGAATTCAGTTTTGGGGCAGAGGTTGATTCTTTTGTAGGGTCACAGGTGTGTCGAGTTCAGATTTGGTATGTTGAGCTAATCGTTTTAATCAAAGTAGCACAGCGACAGCTTGGTGGTTATTTCCAGAGGTTGGTTTGGGATCCTAGAATCATAGCTGGCTCAGGTGATTTTATGGTTGTGCTGACATTGCTTGAGGACAAGCAATTTTTGAGAAGAGCGGACTGTAATGTCCCCAATTTTGCATTAGTAGTAAAGTTCAATAATTAATTTAAATTGTTGAAAAAGTGAATTATAAAGGACAACTTAAATTAATGGTGCAAAGTAACTCAAGTTTTAAAAAGTTAAATAAATTAATAAAGTTACTTTATGTTGGATTCTCAAAAGACAAAATAATAGGATGGAGCAAAGATGAGAATTCAAACAGTCTGAAATTCGAACAGTCATGAAGTGGAGAAGAATAAAAGAATTGAGAGAGTTCATTTCAGCAAGTTGGACTTTGGGAATTGAACACAAGTTTCTTGTTGGTGAACACAATTCACATGTTTCTGAGGTGGGGTGACCTCTGAAAGAAGATTGGCTATGGCAGTGAAAGATCTGCCCTGGCTGATAGCTGGAGAAGACATTCAGTTTTCTCGCTCGGACGGAAATGAATTGAAGTTTTGATGAAATTTGCGAAGTTTTGAAAAGGCTCATTTCAATATTTTAGTTGAATAAGGTGATGAAATTCAAATTATTTCCAGGTTTCAAGAATTGAACAAGTTTTGTGGTTATGGTGATTAAATAATATAAATTTTGTTAGCATCTGAAATTTATTCCTGTGAGAATATTCATCTCTGTATTATTGAATTCTATACCTGGTGATTTCGTATGGCTATATAATGTTGTAATTTCAAGGCAAAGCATACAACTAGAACTGGGAGGGTCGGTCGTTGGCATAATTACAAACTGTAATTCATCAAATTTCGACAGTGTCACATCTGAAGAACTGCAAATTTAAGAGGAATTTCTTATTATTATTTTATTTAAGGTGGTTCAAGGCAAGGAAAGATTCAGTCTATGTATTAGAAGGCTCAAATAGCCTTAGTATTCCATTGTTTTGTAATGTTGAATGTCCAATCATATTTCAATGGTGTCGTCTGAACAAAGAGAAACGATGCATGAAATTTAGACACAAAAAAGGCTAAAATTTGATGTCATCGTGCCAAAGAAATAGATAATTAACTTCTAAAAGGAGGCGATTGATGTTTGAATAGACAGTTTTGAAAAAATATCAACTTTTGGGAACCGTCGTATCCTATCTAGCTGCTCATAAGTTAAAATGGGTTGTTTTCAAGACTCTTAGCAAAGGGAGATATGTTTCTACTTGTGATATCATCCACTCTAGAATCGTGAGAAGTAGAGATATATGTTTTGGGGATGTCTCTACATTCTTGAAGGAGTAACGAAAAATGAAAGGTTTCGGATAGAAGAGCCGTCATATTTGTTTGAAGCTTGAATATCGATTCATTTTGGAGGCATTTCTGAGTGTAACATGAAAGTAATATAGAAGGGTGGAGGCCCGATAATTTTGAAGGCAATCAAATGACTATACAACGAATTCTTGTTGGAGGCATACAAAAGTTTTGATGGAGCACTGTGGAGTTTCTGAAGGAAGGTGAATAGTCGGGTCTAAAGAATGGTGACAATGGAGGACTTGGGACTTGCAAAGATAAAATATGGAGCCGCATTACAAAAGGTGCGATATATATATTGTTTATTAAATGTAATGACCGAGCCATTTAAGTAAGGAGTAGGGATTTTGTAAAGTCATGAGAACAGATAATAAAGATTTATGTGTCGAGAGCTGCTTATTGTTTGTTGTCGCCGGGAATTAATGGGCAGGTATAAGGAGACGAGTCAACAGTAATTTAGCCGTGTGGAGTCTTTGGAATGAACTGTAGCTTACGGGAATGTTGTGCCAGAGATTTCATATGAAGAGTATCGAAAGTGCTTATTAGTCTCTATTCAGCCACCATTTCAATTCCTACAGTTTGTCGACAGCTATTAAGGAATTAAAGAAGTCGGAGGTCATGACAATTGCATCGGCTACCATTACTTTAAAAAAAAAGAAATCGATAATAGTATTCATTAGATAGATAAAACCGTTGCTCATTTGCCCATATATAGTTAAGGAGAATCACGGACTTGGAGGCTTAGCAATTAAATTCCATCAAGAGATTAGTGACAGCAGTTTTGGAGATTTCCTGTGCTATTTGGTCATCAAGATTGTATAGGACGGGTGGCTCTTGTACTTCAGTATATTCTAGGTTAGAGAAAAGTATTCCTATTGAGCTCATTAAAAAGCTCATGTATGATTTGAAATTTTGTACTAATTCTCTATTCGATAATATATTATCATTGAGGTAATGCTATCGGTGCTTGTATATGAGAATTTCCTGAATATAATGAATGATGTATATATTGTGAAAGTAATACATGAGTTATCTACCAAGAGGTGAATCGAATCTGATCATAAACTCAAAACATCAGTTAAGAAACTGTTTGACGAAATGCCTGAATAGTCCCAGCTGGTTAAAATTGAAAAAATTATTGTGCAATTTGGGGTAGACTCTTAGAAATACTTAACATCAATTTTTTCTATTACAGAGACTACTAAGTAAGCAACATAATCACTTTTCCATTACAAAAACAAATTTCTATTGCAATGAAAAACAAAGATCGCACATGAAGGAAAATATTACTAACAAATACGCATTGTAGTTAGAGAAATAAATTATACCTTCCAAATTAGTAAAAGTTCACCACCATCTCCCTCATTATCATTTTGTAAACTCCTAAACGAAAAGTTTGGAGAAATGTCTCTTTTGGATTTATCAATATGACTCACCTTCTGGTGTAGTTGTAGCAACAAACACTGCAAAAGATGAAGTATATCAATATAGCGAGCTAGAAATAATAAATTATTCGTGTTTTTCTTGGATTTGACTATCATAGACAATTATGAAGGGCGAACTTACTGCATTTGAAAGTCAAAGTAAGATTAAAAGTGATTCAAAGCCTATAGTTCGAAAACTATTTTATCTAGACACACAAAAGAAAAAGCAAAAATATAGAAGAAAGAGCAAGGAAAGTAAAGAGGCAATCATAAAACACTAGATAATAAATAATAAAATATTAAGTGCATCGCATAGACATCCCTTGTGATTGGCTAAACTATCATTTCAAATGTTTTTAACATGCTCTAGATTTTAAAGAAAAGAAAATGAAATCCACATGATTATAAGATTCTTAATTGCATGGAGTTTTACTTTGGGTAAAGTTGTTTATATCTGGTTCATTGATAACTTGCTTCTCGATGAAGTTTGTATAATATATAGCTGATCCAGACAAGTGGTAGAGAAATAATATATCGTGTCTTGAAAGGATACTGACAGCAAGATTATCCTCTAATTAGATGTAAAACCATTGCCCGTAAATAAGTCCTAGTATGGAAAATGCCACTCAGGAAAGTTTGTGAATATATTCCATAATGATCGGTAATGATCCTTGTGCTTTTATGGAAAAAGAAAATCACATAACTTCTAAAACCATATTCATTTTAAGTTGCCAATGTCCATGTTCCTTGTGAAAGAGAAAATTTTTAAGGTAAAATTATTACAGATTGAAATACTATTTCTGTATACTTGTCAAAGTCAATTAGAACTAGATACAAGATTTATCAATGGTATTTATTTGTAATTACGGATAATATAGTCCAAAAGATACTATTTTTGGAACTTTCGGAAGGACCTTTACATAAATGCACTATGGATAGCTTGTCTAACTCCACTTATCTCTCTTCATTCTAAAGGACTTTTATTAAAAGGGCTCACTAATTATGAACTTCAGCCAGCTTGTCTATTTATACGATCTTCAACTCAAGTTACAAAGGTGATTCGATCTTTCCCAACAACAGCACTTGTCTAATTTTTAGAGAGATCCTTTTTTTGGGCAGTTATTGGTGAGCTTATTTTTCAGGTTGCCTTAGTGATTTTTTATCTAAAATACTATTTAAATTAGTTTATGTTTTTAGGTGTTTCCTTTTCATCTATTCAATTTTTTTTGGTGTTTTGCTTTTAAGATATTAATCTTTAAGATTAATTCATGATTATCCTAAATCTTAAGAGTTGGGTTTTGTAAACTTATAAAAGTATTCTGATCACATTATTTCTTAACGATAGTGGGGGTTATGTTTATGTTACAGAAAATAACATTCAAGTGTTCGGTTTGAGTTTTATGTATGTGTGATTAGACAGTTTAGATTTGATTGAATGGACTAAAAGTGAAGAATATTATTGAGCTTTTCATTGGCACTGTCATTCATCTTAGTTGTTGTTTTGTAGCTTTCATTGTGGCCGGAACACTGTGGTACGGTTCCACAACCACTCCAATTGAATTATTTGGTCCTACTTGTTACCAGTGGGATCAGGGATACTACCAACAAGAAAGAGATCAACGGGTTCATGCCAGTCTGGCTGAAAATATAAGCCTACTGAAAAACTTGCTTTTTATGATTACATTGGGAATAATCCAGCTAAAGGGGGTTATTTAGGGTGAGTGAAATGAAAAATGGAGATACATTTAAGTTATTCAATTTATAATATCTTGAATTATTTGTGTGTCAGAAGTAGTTATCTATCCACTTACTAGCTTTTGTTTTCAGCCAGTGGGAAAGTATTTATTGTGTCTAGATTAGTTGTTTCAATTGATTTCAAGTCTTACAAAATAGATCTCACCTGTGAGAGAAGAGTTGTTTTCAATCTTATGATCATATCTAGGGCCAAAAAATGAGGCAAATTCATTTGATTTATTTCAATTAGAAAAAACCCAAAATCTTATTGTGCATAGAGTTAGTACTTGTAAATAGGGTTGATATAGTTTCCAAGAATTTTACCCTCATAATTCAAAATAAGGTTTTACCACACATACTATTCCAATCAAAGTTGTATTACGAAAGACAAACCAAAATGCTAACAGTTTTTGGCACACATCATGGGACAAGACACATATAAGCCAATCTTGCAGCAGGAAAGCCAATTCTACTGCCTCCAAATTGAATCTGTTTCATTCTAGTGGATAAAGCTTACACTGGATTGCAAAGGAAAGTGGGTCTTATAGTTACTAATCCAGTCTTCCAAATGATTAATCATTCAACTCTGAGCAAAGGTTTTTCTTCAACAATAGTATTTGAAGTTTTGAACTTATCGAGATTTTTCTTGTGTTGGACAAAGAGTTGAGCATTTAATTGAAAAAGCCATGATTTTATCAACAAAAAATTGCCATCAGGACCAAGCAGAAAATTGAAATAAATTGCAATTTTTAAAATATTTTTGCAATTATGCCTAGAAGCACAAAAACACAATTTTGCATGATGGAGTGTGATTCGTGTGTGCATCAATGAGCCATAGTGTGTATACAGCATAAAACAGGCACACAAGTCAACAATCCAATGCACCTCGTCATTACATGCCATGCAGCATGACTCTCTTCACATGCACACAATTCATAGACCACAAGGAGCGCTTGCCCAACCCAAAAAATACATGGTGAGTGGAACATAGTAGCGTTTAGGGTTTTCATTTTGCTTTGAGTGATAGATGCGGGATAAAAAAGAATGCAGTGCTAACACATGAAGTCCACTTGTCATAAGAGCAAATTAATCCCACATGTATTATTTTACATGTAACTTTACTATTTTTAAATCTATTGACTCAAGGTAAAGATAAAGAAACATGCTTATGTTGGTCTATGAGAACCCATGTTTATGAATCTTCACATGTTCTCTTCATGCATGTCTAAAAGAATTATGAATGGAAAAAACTTTACAATTCAATAACATGTTGATCCCTGATTGACTGAGAAGATATATCTTGCTATGTTTGTTTATAGTCTAAGAAAGACACACAAATAAATATCTTATGTTTGTTTGTAGTCTAAGAAAGACACACAAATAAGTTTCTTAGAAATAAGATGCACTACATGCTCATGCATGTGAACTCAACTTTTCACTCATGCTTAGTTGCCTTCAACTTGCACTCACCTTTGGAAGCCATTCGAGCACATTTTGGCTTTACTTCAAAAGCGAATGTAAAAACATCAAAGAAATTTCTTACAAAAATTGCATTTTCATGCTCCTCATGGCCATTTTACATAAATGTGGAAATTTGCAAAATTGCTGTTAAAAGGATGAAAATGTGATTTTGGTTTAAGAATAAGTGACCAAAATTGTAAAAATTTACAAAAGGACAGCACAATTTTGCTTTGGGCATAAGTGAAATAGTAGAAACATGAGAAAAAGTGCAAAAGTGACTGAAGGAGACTCAAAAGTTCAATTTTGGTCATAAGTTTCACATCCAAGCTCTATTTTCCATCCCATTCGAAACATTAGAAAGGTCTTTTCACAAGTTACATGATGAAATGACATTGGTTGTGTTCTTGAGTATGAAAGTATACTAATTACATCATGAAAAACATGGATATCGCTTCACAAGTGTGCAGAATATATAAGTACTATCACGGTTTGATTAAACCAAGGAAAGCTTTTATTTAAGCATGTTCATTTCCAGATATTACTAAGGTTCTACACCCCATGTATGTTTCGTGGCCTTAGGAAAATCCAATCTTTGTCCCCATTCATGGATAACACATCAATCAAGTCAATAAGAGGTTCACTCTAAACATGGAGTCTACATTTTTGAAACTTAGGTGCTTAGAGGCAATCAAAAATAGGTTTGTCACTATAGATATGGTCCATAGGTGATTTTACAATGGTTGGAATTCATGAAATATGGCATTTATTGACTTCGTTGTCAAAGAGATAAGGCACGAGATTGAAATTTGACTTCATTAGAGACTTCACACATCATCAAGTGATCTAAGGGTAAAACCACCACTTCAAATCTATGTAACCCAAGAACATGTTCCCTGCATTTTTTGACTCCATCTCTACTAAGAACATTTTAGGAATGTGAGGACAAGTAGGAAACATCCTCCTATTGTCCCCCACCATCCCCCTTGCCTCACCAAAAAAATGGAAATGTCGACAATATGACAAAAAAATTAAAAATAATAGGAAATGCCAAGGGAGGCAACTAGCCATTCTTGAGATAGTCAAGTGGTGCCTAGATTTCACCTAATTGTCCCAACAATGACTAGCCATCCCCTACAACCCACACTCTATAAAAACAATTTAAAATAAAATGTGAAGAAAAAGGGGGCAAGAGGACCCACAAGGACCCCCACGCCCCTTTACAACCCTAAACCCAAAACAAAGACACTAACACCTAAAAACAAAAACTACCTCATATTTCCATTTTGCATTTTGTGAGAAAGAACAAAACAAAGAGACAACAATAGTGAGAAGAGAAGAGAACAACAATGAGAAGAAGATGACCAATCAAACCTACACCATTAAGGTAAATTTCATATCCACTGTTCATTTTGGGGATGTGGTAATAGGCAGGAAACATTCCCCTACTGTCCCTCAACCCCTAAAAAAATTGAAAATGTTTGTGGTATAACGAAAAAAATAAATAATGTCTACAATATAACAGAAAAAGTTGGAAATTTCTGAAAATGCCAAGGGATAGCTAGCCATCCTTCAGATGGCCAAGGGATGCCTAGATGTCCCCTAACTATCCGAAGAACAACTAGCCATCCCATACAGCCCAGAATTTTAAAAATGTTTTTAGAAAACACAAAATGAGAATAAAAAAGGGTGTGGGAGGACTCAAAAGGAGCCTTCACACCCCTACATAACAACCCTATACCTAACGCAATGACACTAACACCTAAAAACAAAAAAAATCCCTTATTTTTTGTAATATCCCTTGAAAATCTGATCCTTTTTTGCTGACTTGAACACCAAGGAATATTGTCAAACACTTGGCATGCGAAGTCTGTACTGGCTGTTGTAACTTCTTCTTTGTGTTTGGTTTTGTTTTTGGTGTTTGCAAATGATGAAATGACTTGAAAGAAATGATCTAAAAGACTGAAATATAAAGCAGCAACAAAATGTAATCTTATAATGCAAGTATATGACTGAAATGATATGAGAAATGCACCTACAGCTTCATTGACATTTTCACAAACATTTGTCATGCTAGTGAACTTAAATGAAAGCTACAGCAATGACAATTTGACAAACACTTGTAGTGCAACCTTATTCCTCCTTTATTGAATGCAAAAGCCAAGTGCGATATGCTCATATGCTGATTACAAACTGAAGATGATGCTATGCCAAGACTCTTGGCTTACAATGTCATTACACTATGAAAAGATGCAGCTACAGTCACTTTATGACAGCGACTTTACAATTATGATGAAACAATGCAAAATATACAAAATATGATAATAGAAACCTGGAACTATATGCTGGTATATCTGAAGATGTAGTGGCAGCCTTGGTACCCAACAAGAAGCCCTTTCAATGATGAAATCGTTCTTCTCAAGAAGCCGCCCCTGTTCTGATACAAAGTCTTCAATATAAATTGTAGCAGCCTTCCACACACTCCAAACAACCCCTAACATCATTGCCTTAGCTCCTAAGATGGAGCGCTTCAATGCCCACCAAGAATTGATGCAATGTGAGACTCCAATGAGCATAAATCTGAGTACTGATCTGAATATTAACAGTCAGAAACCTTCACCAAATGCTGATGATGTGACCATGATTTGCAAGCAATGATAACTCCAAATCCCAATCAGAAAACGCAGCAAAGAGAATAAAATCGTTGGCTCAAGCATAACACAATCGAACCTCACAGCATGAATAATTCGATGCAAACTCCAACTGAAAATTGTCTTCAAATATTTCTTCAAATCAATGCCTCCAAATTTTGCATAAGTCGACCCACAATAAACAATTCCCTTTTCAATGAATTTGCAAAAATACAACAGCTGTTGCAAATTAATCAAGCCCTCAGAAAAATGCAATTATAAACCAGCAATTGCATCAACACAATCTTCCAAGTGCAATAATACAGCAGCTATTGCACAAGTCAAACCCTTGCAACAATACAACAGCTATTGCAAGATAAATTCTTCAATGAAGCACAATGTAGAAACCCTGGATGGATTCCTCAACTCCAGCTAGGGATGATCTTTCACACCCGAAACAGGTACCTTAGAGTCTTCAAACCCTCAAGCAATGCAAGCCTCAGCTTATACCACGTAGGTATGAGAAATAGAAATAATCCAACACCTGATCCAAATGGCTTGCCTTTAGCTCCTTATAAAGAATTCTCATTCACCTCCAAGAAGCTTCTAGAATATTTTATTATTTTATTATTTAAGTGACTTTATGATATATCATTTTATTATAGTCACTTTATTAAATTAATTATAATAAAGTTACCTTTGAGATATTATTTTATTAAGATAACTTTATTAAATAATTAATTTAATACTCCACTTTAATTTAATTAAAATAATCAATTAGTCATCCTTATGAAATATCATTGATTTGGACAACTTAATCAATTATTTTAATTAAATTATTCCGCCTCCAAATCAGGGACATGACAATCCTCCCTTCCCAAAGATTGTTTGCTCTCAAGCAATCCACAACTACCAAACTATCCAACTGCCACAACACTTGAAGCCATAAAGGAAAACCAACTACACCTGTTCTCCAACCACTCGGATCCCAAATAATCCTGAGAAGAACTCCAACCAACATCGTCTGAATAAAGTTGAAACCTCTGACACTGTGAAGTCTTATCAATCTGTGAAGCAAACTATCCGACAAGAAAACTCCTAGATCCCAAACCTGTATATCTGCCCCACCATGCCGACTCCAAGTATTGCAATGATAATCTTCATGCATCCAAATTCTCCAAAAACAATCTCCCCCCGGATCACATGAACAAGCTGGAAGTCCCTTCATCTCAACACCAATGGACTTCCACTATGCCACTTTGATAACCCCTAGAATCCAATCGAACCAAATCTCAAGCTCCTGCTTATGAGATTTTGTAATGTCCCCAACTAGAGAATATGAGATTATGACAAATGGAAGGAATATGCTATTTTTTGCCTATGGACTCATCTTAAGATTTAAGATTTTGGTGTCATTTTTTTGGTCGTTTTAGCTCATGTTTTTCTAATTGTCATTTGATAGTTCCATGTATTGTATCTTCTATATATTAGGTGCTTGAGATGAAGGTTGTGGGTGTGAGTTTTTTAGATATTGTTAAACTACCAGAATTTCTCAAAATCTTTGGTTGGTGATACTTCTCTAAAGACTTTCTCTACAAGTGTATTGTAACTATGTTATTTACTAAATAATATATTGGGCAACTTTGGACTGTGGGATTTTTCTCCCAAGAGAGTTTTCCCCACGTACACTTGTGTCCACATACACTTGTGTTATTTTATATTATTTATTTTATGTTTATATGTGTCTCTTATTTCATTAATCGTTAAAAGATTGAAATTTGCACAGCACTCAAAATTTTAGTGTAGGAAGCATTTTCATGTACCTTGTTTTTTTTTTCACTAGGTATCAAAGCCTAATCACCTTAGACTCTAGATTTTGAGTAGAGGGTTTTTTGTACTAATGTTCATTTGAGTGAAAGCTTGTGCTGAAAGAGTTGTGATCTTATCAAAAGAAGAGATGTCAAGCACATCAAGGATACAGATGTTCTCAAACACAAATTTTGAGTTGTGGAAGCTCAAGATGGAGCATGTGTTTGTAGACCAAAATTTGTGGGTTGTAGCATCTAGAACCAAACTTATAGCTACATCACAAGATAAATGTCACAAGATGAATAGAAAAGCAAAGAGTCTCATTAGACTCAATTTGGCCAATTTAGTATTGTTGAATTGCAATGAACCTTTGGAAGAAGTTTGGAGAAATTTATCAAGCTAAATCCCTAGTGAATAGAATTTTCTAGGCAGATGAAGGAACCTACCACGTCTACCTCCTCCATTAGTTGCCCTTCTTCCTTCGAAGATGTTGCCAAGGTCTCCACCATATCCACCTAATGCAAACAAACAAGTTGTTTCTGGCACTAGTGTATCCACTCAATGCAAAGAAATGAGTTGTATCTAGCACTAGTGTGGTCTCCTGTGCATGTTGTACTTGTTTGAAAAATATTTTTGCAACTTCAATTTTTCCATCCTTTTCCCCACTAATGCCACTAAAAGCTAACAAATTTGTATATGTCCTAATTGCTTCCTTAAGGGAAGCTCCATCTTCAGCCTTTACATTGTCTACAAGCTAAAGGTCCATCACAACATTGGACACTCCACACAAGCCAACCTTCTCTACCCAAAAGGTATTGGTGGTAGTAAATTACTGTTGTGACCTTTTCACACATCGCCCCATTCAAGATGGGGACCCCTAATTTTTGCTCCATTCTGGTCTTTTGGCTTGGGTTTTGTCTCTCTCTCTCTCTCTCTCTCTCCGTCTCTTTTCTATCTACCTTTCCGGGGATTTCTCTGCCGATGAGCTTAAAACGTGAAATTTTGGCAAAGTCTGAAAATTAGGGTTTCATCTTTCCTGGTCAGTTCGAGGTCGAATAAAGTGAATAAATTGAAAACAAAGCTTAACATTGTTGTCAGTGTGCTTCCAGCAGGCTCTCAGCAAAATTTCATCAAATTCTGAGTACTTACTATTTTTAGTAAGTGTGCAATTACGGGCATTCCGTCAGAGTTTTTGAGAATCCGACAGTCACACCACATTCAGAGCACATCAAGTTACTCGCGTGCAAAATTTGAGCTGAAACGGATCACTTTCTATTTTTAGTAGTCCGGCTCCCGGGACAAATTTCAGGGCTCAGATGCAGAGTTTTTCTTTGCATGTCTAGATATTCCTTCTGGGTTTTTCGAGACCTTCGCGACAGTATAACATGCAAAATGAGGTGACAACTTTCAGAGTCCAGCCTTCCGAGGCTATTTTTAGGGTTTGCATATCAGGGTTTTCTTTGCATGTCGGCATATTCTTTATGGGTTTTTCAAGAGCTACGCAGTGATGTGACATGCAAATGGAGATGGTCACTCAGTAAGGAACTTACTATTTTTAGCAGGTGTGTCCCGGCAGCCGCTTCCCAGCACTTCAGAGTCACGAGTTGATCGCAACACAGCAGAAACGAGGACAAACGGAAATCATTTGATATGCATGCAGAACAAATTAGGGTTTCTAGCTTCGAGGCCTAAAAAGAGGGGTAAAAAGTCAGAATTTTCGAAAACCGAGGTAAACCACCGCGATCAGCATCCTTCAAGCTATCTGCTGGTAAAATTTGAAGACAAACGGAGCACTTACTATTTATAGTAAGTCATTTTGGAAACAGGCTAAAAATAGCAAATCAGTTGCATGCGCCGATGTCAGCAGGAAGGTCACGTGATGAGGAGCACCCCATTCGAATTTCAAAGCAAACGGAGTTGTGGATGTATCAGAAGCAAGCAGTTACTATTTATAGCAAATCACCTTCAGAAGTGGGCTAAAAATAGCAGGCCAACTAAAAATAGCAGTGTCGATAGGGTAACAAGGTCGTGAGGATGCAGTGTTTGAAATTTCAAATCATTCTAAGCTTTAGAGATGCAAAAATCAGGAGACTTACTATAAATAGTAAGGCACATGGAAGCTGGTTAAAATGAGGAAAAAGTGACTAAGTCAAAGAAACTCGTCCTCCTGCTTGGCCAAAATGCGCCCATGTAGCAAGAAAGTCAAAGAGGTCAATGTTTTTCATCCTGTAGCTATGGCTAAATGCGCCCAACTCAAGGTGAAAGCATAAAAAATTCTATTTATGAGACTTCATCCACCTCCTAGGCTAAAATGCGCCCATGCTTGGAAAGTCAAAGAAAGTCAAAGTTTTTCGTCCTGCACACATAGCAAAATGCGCCCACCTTGAGAGTTGATAGCAAGAAAATTTTCTAAGTGTTGAAACTCGTCCTCCACCACCCCCCTAAATGCGCCCATCCTGCACATAGGTGGAAATGCGCCCAAAAGAGAAGAAGTCAAATGAATCAAAGTTTTTCATCCCTCTCCCTATGTAAAATGCGCCCAAAAGAGGGCATGTAAGGACAAAAAAAGGAGAAGTTGAAAGGTCACAAAAGGATGTGGTTACAAGTTTCACCCTCCTCTACATGAAAAATGCGCCCAAAATGCAAAAAGTCAAAGGAGTCAACAAATTTCGTCCTCCTTACATGCCTAAATGCGCCCAAATGGGGGCCATGTGAGGACAAAATGAGGGAGGTGAAGAGTCATATGCAAGGCATTTGAAGTTTAAAATCCTCCTCACCCTCTAATATGCACCCATCCTCCTCCTAGGCTCAAATGCGCCCAAAAGAGGGCATGTGAAGACGAAAACGGAGAAGTCCAAGAGTCATCCTTCAAGTCCTATATGCGCCTAGGGTGGTGGAATAAAGTACAAGATGATGTGATGAATATTGCTAAGGCGTTGGAGCTTCAAGTGAAAATGTTTTTCAAGTGTGGAATAAAATACAAGGTGGTGAGAACAAAATTGCAAGGCGTTGGAGTTGCAAAATAATAAATTTTTCCTAAGGCGTTGAAGATGATGGAAGTAAATATGATGCGCTTGCAGGAAGATCTTCTAAGTGAAATAAATTTCTCTCACAGGCAAGGTGATCAAAGTTGAATATAAAAATTTCCAAGGCGAAATTTATTTTTCTAAGGAAAATTTTTCAAGATGATTCAAAATTTTCTCTAAAGCAAAGTATTTTCTTCCTTAGAAAATACGCCTAGAACTCAGGGTGATGAATTTTTCTTCTTAAGGCATGAGCAAGTTTTCAGAGATGAAGTCAGAAGATGATGACAATGCAGGATGATTTAAAATTTCTCAAGTCAGAGCAACGGGATGTTCACAGAGATGAAGAACGGATTTAAACTGGTGGAGTAATATTTTTCTAAGGTTTAAAAATTTAAAAAATTAAATGAACCCGTTCGTTGTGTACCCATGGATTCATCGCATTTCGGATAAAAATTTCTTCTAGGTACTGAACATTTGTGATGATAGATGGATTTCCATGTCTTCCGCACTTCGCCAAGACCTTCAGCATGAAGAATTTAATCGGTGCTCGAATTGTGAATTTTCCTAAGGGAAAATTTAAAATTTTCTAAGGCAAAGTGAATAAAATGTGTTTTTAAGATAAATCTCTCCAGACAACGAATTTGAAGTGAATTTCCTAGATGATTTCGATCGAATTCTTCACGGATGAATTTTCTAGAGCGTCAGAGATGATTCAAATTCAAAATTTGCAAGACAGAGCTTCGGCTGGGGAATTAAATGGATTAAAAGATGAAATTTAATTAAACATTTTCGAAAGTAAATTGAGACATGCCAGTCAAAGTTGAACTTCTAGAAGATTGAGATTCTCAGACAAGTGTCGGAAATACCAGAGAGGGAAAATTCGAATTCTTGAAGTGGACTAGTGGAAATTTAATGCACTGGCTATAATTGGCTCTTTCTAGAATTCGATTTTTGCTATAAGAGCTGAAGCTTATTCATTTCTTCTTCACAGCTGGAGAAGTGCGAATTTTCTCTAAAGATTGAAGCTGAGTTTATTGCTGAAGCTGAAAGTCTGCAAGTACAAGAGAGAAGTATGACTTGGAATTGAATGAAGTGTTGAGTGAAGGGCGCTAGAAATTGCTGAAGTAAATAGGCGCCAAGTCATTTGGAGGTTGCTGAGTTTCAAAATCTGATGTTGCTTGAGAAGTTCGAAGTTTTGCTGGAGGTTGTTGCTGAAGTTCGATTTCCACTCTTGGGGCTGCAGTAAATATTGCTGAAGTAAAAGATTGCTAAAGAAGTACGAATTTATAAGAGTGAAGCTGCTAAAATCTGAAGTTGCTGAGAAGGTGCACACTTGCTAAGTCTGCAGTAGCTAAGAATCGAAGAAGTGTGAATTCAAATCTGCAGTTGCTAAGTTGCTGAAGTTAAAGCTTACTTAGAAATCTTTTCTAAGTATTGAAGCTCGAATTTGTTGAAGAAAGAAGTTGAGATGGCTGAGGCAAGGGCAACTGGCAAGGACAACAATGGTGCATCCAGGCAAGCAGTTATAAAGAAGCTGAGCAAGACATTTATGCCAGAGTCAAAATTCATTTCGAAGTTGGGCAAGCTAACAGATACCAACTTGGGCTCCATCAACCTTGAAACTTTCAAGAACAGAATGCTGGGGATTGGTAGCCATCGACCTTCGAACACTTCGCACAACATTGTTCGAAGTGGATTATACGCAGCTGCTGGTTTCCCGCCAGCCATTCAGTGTTCGGAGCTGATGATGGAATGCGCCAACTGTTACGAGAAAGATCACAGGTCAATCATGTCACCAGATGGGCAAGTGCTCGCCAACCTCACTCCTGCTGCCATTGGTGAGGCCTTTGGAATTCCAGTGCACAGGAATATGGTTTACAAATCCAGAGAGCGAGCTAAGCGAATGTATGCTTTTGCATTCGAGAGATGCATGGAGACGATCAATGCTCACTGGATGGTCAATCCCAAGCCTTCTCGTACGAAGCTGCCAAGACAAATCATAGCAGATGACTTGAAGCAGGAGTACTGTGATCTCATCATGATGCTGAGTCGAGTTGGAGGTTGCGCACAGTCATTTATTTTTGAGCCGTGGATGTTCTACTACATCAACCTCGTGCTGGAAGGAAAGGATTACGTCAACTGGGCCGAGATGATCAGTGACAACTTGCATGAGCAGCTCTTGAGCCTGAGAAGGACGAAGACATTCTATATGAGCTCTTACATCATTTACATGCTGGCCGTATGACGAGGTATAGAGGGATTTCATACAAGGAACCTGTTGGTTGTGGCTCTCACCAGTTTAAAATACATGAGGCTTGTCCACAGTTGCACTTGGCAAGTACCACTCATTACAAGCGTGTCAATGACGCCTTCACCATGCATATCACGAGATTGCTTCAGGAGCGGATGCATCACAGAATCTTGAGAGAGGCCCAAGAATTGATTGAAAGGTATGGGTGCTGGTTTATACAGTTTCCGAAGTTTTCTTACATAAGGTTGCAAGGTTTTTTATCATACCCATATAGGCTGCCTAAGTACCCAACCGATAGAATTTTAATGCTAGAGATATCTAGGCAATTGGTTGCCTACGATAAAATTCAAAAGAAGAAGAAGAAGGGAGGTGTTGACTTCCCGATTGTCATGGGTAACTCGGATGAAGTGTGTCCTTCATTACAGGCAGCCAGAGAAGCCGAGAGTGAGCTTCAATTCTATCACTTTTCATATCACACCAGCCGACAGCACTATGATCCGCATAATAACATCAAATGGGTACTGTCAGAAGAGTTTAAACACAAGGCAAATATTGAGGATTATTGGGCTGATGCATCGGATGAGATTGAAGTCAGGAAAAGAATGTTCTCTCGGTTGCCAATTAACATGATTAGGGAGTGTGAAGTGTTTCCGTTCCAGAGGAATGAGATATGGATGTTGTGTCCATCCAGATATATGCAGCAGTGAGATACTCCCTTCCACTCTCCCGGATTGGTCAGAACCAGAGGTTGCTGACTTGGACACGCTTTCTATTCCGGTCCTGACATTTACTAGAGCATGGGTTGACAGGCGTGTGAGCAGGTTGAAGAGTAGGTCAATTGCATTGACACAATTTGATGGGAGATCACAGGACACCCACCACCGGCAGAAGAAATAAATCACGAGGTCCAGAATCGAAGGAAAGAAGCCGGAGTTGAGCCTATTTGAGCCGGGGCCCCACAAGTTGCGTTTAGTCACCCGCCATTGGAACCGTTCTCCAAGTATACAGGAGGTTTCTTTGTTTGCTGATCAAAGGAATGCATTGAATCAGTGCAAGCAATACGGGGAAAATAATCGACCTGCGGGAGAACTTCGGTTGGCAGTGTCCGCCGCACTTGGGATTGATCAGCAAGATGATGAGGGGACTACTGCACCCTAAGTTTCAGGAGTTAGAATGGCTTTGGAGGATGATGATGATATAGTTTCAGGAGACACTCAGCCACTTGAGGATGATGAGCCTCGCCAGAATGATGTAGAGGTTGAACAGGTTCGAGAAGTAGAGGCACAAGAGCAGCGGCCATTTGATAGACAGTATACAAAACCTGATTGGCTCAGGGATAGGATGAGAAGAAGCCCCAGCGAGGAGATTGATCCAGTAGTTGAAATGGAAGAGTTCTTGAATAGGATCAGTGCACCTCCACAGAAGAAGAGAGCACGAAAGTTTTCGAAGATATCAACTGATGAGGATGGTTCCCGTACCCTTCACGTGGCCGTGCCACAGGTTGATTGTGACCGAGATGAAGCAGTGCCAGAAAATTACGTGGTCACAACTTTGGAGTTAGGACGCCCCACTGGTGCACAGATTGTAGAGGAGTGTGATAACTCCTACCTCGCCCTCAAGGACAGATTATTCAAGAAGGAAGGAAAGTACAAAAAGTTGAAACGAGAGCATAAGGCTTTGATTGGATATGTACAGCAGTTGTCTCGTTCTCGTGGGCAAGAGATTCTAGTGATAGAACTTCCAGCAGAGATACCTAGAGAGTCCATCAGTGGCTTGTTGGAGTTAGGAAAGATGGCACAGGAGGCAGACAAATGGGTCACGGGAGTTCATGTTGAGACAGAAAAATTCATGGAGGACCTTGCTTTTGCTTTTCAGTAGGCTTCCAGTATTTTGGCACGGATGGAGGCAATTGATCAGGCTTGGGGAGATGCTTTTGTTTATCAGAGAAAAGTAATTCAGCGTCTTGAGGCTTTGAGGCATGTTCCTTTGCGATTGCTGATTGATGGAGGGGTCATTCAGGAGAATGACAGGTATGACTTTTCTAGATGGTATTCTTCAGCAATCACGGGACATGGTTTCTTCGACACGACACAGGTGGATTCAACTAGGATACGGAAGGCTATGGCCAATATCATTGATGGAGTCCAGAATACTTTTGAGGCCATATTTGCTAGGCAGTTGAATCCAGATGAGGTAAATGTTGATAATTTGAGGGGTATGCTGGTGCCTTTCTTTTCGGAGGTGAAGACCTTCGTACAAGATGACTTTGAGAACACTTCTACTTTCTCCAGTTTGATTCAGAGCACGCAAGATTCCTTAGTTACTTGGAGAAAATCTTGTACAAGGCATGAACATTCTGTTACAGTATTGGAGTTTCAGCTAGATTGCATTCCACCTATTTCAGTTTAGGAGGTTGAGGCTGTACTTGGCAGATTCGTTGAGTTTGCAGCCAGAGAGAAGGAGAATGGGAATGCACTTCTGGATGATGATATTCTAGAAGACTGATTGTGGGCATTAATTGCCTTTACTATTTTTGGGAGTGAGTGGGAATCTTTGCTCATTTATTGCACCACTCCCCATTCTGGCAGTTTTTAGGGTTAGGGCTGAGGTGGCTTAATCTTAGCCACTCTTTTGATTGTAACCCTAGCCGTCCTTTGGACTGGGCTATCTATAAAAGGGGGAGTCCCCCTCATTTGTAATTCATTAAACTAGCATTAGACTTGGAGATCAGACTAGGGAGAAGAGCAGAGTAGACATTTTGCTTGATAGTTTAGCATAGGGTGGAGAAGAAAGAAAGTTTTCCCTTTGAAAACTTTTATGGAGATTGTTGTGTAAAACTTTCATGATAATAGATCTTTTTATTGATGGTGGAATTCTTCTTTGTCATGGATAGCTAGCAAGGTCTCTTCATCCTTTCGGATCCAAGTAGCATAAAGTAGCGTAATTTTCATTTCATGCAAGTAGTTTACTTTGGATGTGTGGTGTTTGATTGAGGTAGCTTCATTTCATTCCATACCACTAGCAGCTTGTTGATGATAAGTTCGCCTTGTGTGGTCCACTGGAGATTATATTGAGTTTAACTTTGATTGTGATTTGTATACCTATATGCGTCGTTCTGATGGTGTATGTATGCTAGATTATAATCTGAACATCTTTTGCTATCCCTTTGAAGATTGCACCAATTTTGCTGAAGCTGTCCGAAGTGAGGCTAGGTGAAATTCGGTCGAAGTCTGCCGAAATTGAGCTCCACATGTCCTGCATTTAGGATAGAACCTTCTTACCCTTTTCACTCATTTACATTCTGCATATTTCTGGTTAGCTTTAGGAAAACGAACTTATTGCCAAATCACATGCGCAAAATCCCCTTCAAATCATCTATCTGCTGTTAACTGCAAGAATCTTGAACAATTGTGTAAGTCCCCTCGTAAGAACACAGCAATTCACATCAAACCAACTGAGGGTATTCTAAGTATTTCGGAACCTTGGAGTTGAACGTGCGAACTTTCTTGCAATCTTAGCGCACAGAATACTTTGATCAAGAGAGAACGGAGTAGCCTTCAGACTATTTTGTTCTGCTGATTGGTGCAGTCATAAAAATCACATCAACAATTACTCACACAACATAACACTCTACAAGAGTCCCAACACAAACACAAAACAAAAAAAGACAAGGAATAAAACATAAGGAAATAAAAAATATGAATTCCAAACCACACACTAGACAAGAACACAATGAGACCAAGCAAACAAAGATCACCAACACGACTAGATAGCACAAGGAAGAAGCTCCAAGAGCTCACATGGAGGATAAATATTCATCTTCCTCACTTAACTACAAAGCTCCTCATTCCTTTAGTCAATAAGAAAAATTAATTTTTGTTACTTCCCAAACAACACTTAGGTGTTATGCTAAATCTTACTCCTCCCCACTAGTTTCACTTGAGTTGAATTCTCTTCATACAAATTTCAGGTTTTCTTACACAAACACATGTATGTGTGCATGTATGTATATTCAAGATTTTTGTTTGATGGATACTCCAATGCGAAAAAAGGATGGCATATGCTTAAATCTTACATGAGAACAATAAGTCCAAGAATGAACATCATATGGACCATGTAGTTAAATCTAGGCAATGATGCCAAAAATGTAGGTTGGATTACTTTCATACAGTCCAACTCAAATGAATAAAAATTTAACATTATTGAATCCACCTAGTTGGAACAATCCACATAATGATAGTTATATGGACCTAAAACAAACATCATATATCATTACACAAAATAATCCTTTATTTATTCTATTTGAGATTTAATAGCACATAATCCTTTATTTATTTTATTGTAACTTTTTTTAACAAAGCATGGACTACAATATCCACAGCTTTGTTCCCTATTGCTTACAGCTAACAATTTTTTTAAAGCATGCTAGTTTTAGCATGCGAAGTCCAAACAATAGAATTTCCATAGTCTAAGACTCTAAAGTGTCAATGTTTGCATAATGCACTTGGATCACAGCTATTATTGTTTCCACTTCAAAATAAATGTAGACTATTACAATTTACAAATGTTTAAAGCTATGGTGAAGGATTACCCTACGATAGTGAAAACAACAATTATCTCCTACGTGTGATTCTGCCCACTTCTTCGTTCTATGTAACTCATTTAGAACCTGCACATAAAACTCATGTCAAAAGTATTTATAAAATGGTGCATATTTAGATTTTCCTAAAATAATATGAAATATTGGTGAACAGAAGTAATAATATATGAATCAGAGATAAACAATATGAACAAGGAAACAACTAAATTTATTGCGTAAGTAAAAAGCAAAAAGCACAACACCTTTGTACATGAATAGCATTTCAAAAGACAACAAAGATGACCACATTATACAAAACAAGCAAGTAATATTTTCCATTTGATTAAATTCTTAAATCGCATTAACTCTTGTTTGAATTTGTTGCCAATCATCTGCACCTTGGTATTTGTACCACAGAAACTATCAACGAAAGTTTAATGCATTTTAAATCCTCTATTAGGAGCACTAATAAAAATTACTATTAAACCTATGTCACTTGGGTGCATGTACCACCCTAACTACCATACCCATACCCTGTATAAAAACGAAGTATCAAACGCACTATAACATATAGAGTGCTTTTGGGATGTAAGTGTGTTTCCCCATGAAATAGGAATGTCCAACCAGTGCACACAATATGCACAATCACCTAAATTTTCAAAAAGCACTAAGAAAAAAGAAAGAACAAAAAAGAATTAATCCATATGCTTCTTGAAAGAAAACAGATCCATCCTTTTTCATTATTAGTTCTTTAAAAATCTTATTTTTTGTTAAGTGTGTACTAATGGAAAAGTGTTGAGAAAGAAAAGCACTTATTTTTTATTCGATATATCTAACACTCATAATCATGAAATTTGAATCGTGATTGTATCTGTAAGTTTTGGAGAAAGGGGATGAGGGGGTGCATTCCTGAGATGGAGAACTTTCAAAAATTACAAACCATACCTTTTCAATTTGCATAATAAAGCATTCTAAATAGATAAAACAACATCCATAACATTGAACATTGAAATCGAAATTTGAGTTTGACAAAGATGAATATCTAATTGTTAGATTATAATAATGATTAAAAGTTATGATTCTATAGCTACACCTACAAGATTCTCATATGACAATGAAAATCAATGCGAAGAAAATCAAAATACATATCATATTTCATTGTTTCAGCTTCATCAGCATGCTTAGCTTCAAGCATATAACAGTAAGCTGAAAATACTAGTTTTGGGGATGAAAACCCCCGTAGCTGGTCACAGTGGTTTCATACAAAAGACACAACTGTGCCCACAAGTGAAGTTTTTATAGTTTGGTATTGAAGATGGATTCTTTTGATGTATTTTGAGCTATTTTGATCTTTCCAGAGGTATTTTTGAAGAGTTTTAAGGAGAATTTTGGTAATTTGGAGGCAGTCCATACTGCTCCTAGCTGGCCGTACCATCCTACAGGTAGTCCCCATGCTATCAGCACCAGTTGTGGGTAGGATATTAAAGTTTCTTGTTGGTGTTTCAATTCGCACCTCTGGAGTGCTTATTGGAAACGATCAGCTATTGCAAGTGTGTAGTAACTGCTTCTTCAAATTAGGAGGGGAAGTTCCCTCTTGTTGTTGATATTTGCGTAAAAAGTAAAGTAAAATACTGTTCCTATCTTTTTACTCAAAGGCACGACACAAGGATGCATAAACACAATGTGTTGCGTAAAGATGAGAAGAACTCATCATCTCTCCATCCTCTAACTCCAAAGTGATCCTCCCAATCACTCCTCTCCATGAGAACAATTGCTGCCCTCAAAATAGTATTGTCATCACTCAATGGAGTGCGAGGTAGAACACATGGAAACGCTGAAATACACCTATCCACATACCTAACTCCAAACCAAAGACTGGAATCAACTGGCAGGTCAAGCAAACTCCTCTCGAGAGTAATGCATCCACCCCCAACTGTCACTGCACTTGTATCCTGAGTGTAAACACTAGGTGACCTCACACTACTATCCTTCTCCTGTATACTGGCTACCATAGATGACCGAGTCTGCTGAACATGAAAAATCTTGAACCGAACTCAACTCTAAGCAGAGCTCATCCACATGAATCTCCGATTCCTGAAGGGCTAACTAAGTGCTCCTATAGGAATCACTAGTAACCATAAGCTCGTGAGTAAGCTTATCCACCTCATCTTCTTTCCTTCTCAATGCATCTGAATAGACCTCAATGAGGTTGAGAAGATGATCCCTATCAAAAAGGTGTAAATAATTTGTCTTCATTGTTCCCATACCTTCTTTGTTTTTCTGCAAGCTATCCTGAGAAGACTCTGCATCAACTCCCTTTAGTCTTCCCTCTAAATGAACCATCCAAAGGTGATTTTCAATCAGCTTATATAGTTTGTCATGATGAGATAAGGCTGCCGCAATCTCATCCTCATTCACCTTCAATTGGTTTCCCCAACTGTGCGGACTATGGAGTGTAAGAGTAGCCTCTTCTTCACAGGAAGAAGTCTCTAATTGTGCCTGATATTCTTTTTCTGCAAAGTCTTGAATGCTCTCATGCGGATCGGGGGTTGGGATAGCGCTAATCCCATCTGTAAAATCATCATCAACGCCTTGAGTAGGTGTCCAAATACAAGAAGACTCATGTTGCTCCATGTACTCATCATCATCATGCTCAACTGAACCATCGGGTGACGGCATGCTATTGTCCTGAAGAGAAGATGGAACCTGTAATCCAACTGATATCAACTCTTCAGTAGTCAACTGCTCCTTGAACCTCTCAATTTTCTCTTCAACCAATCTTCTTGTGAAATTATATGCATGTTGCAATCTTCGATCATACTTAACACTAAGGTCCATGTAATCATCAAATGAAATCTGAGCACGAAATTTTGCTCCCGATGCCTTATAATTTCCATAAATTTCCCAAAAGATTTCTTCTTCATTGAAAGGCTCCCTGAGAGTAGCCATGGTGTTCAACTGAAATTCAAATTTGGAAATTAATAGTTGTTACCAACTCAATTCTACCCAACAGGCTGGCAAAATCCAAGCTCTGATACCACTGTAATGTTGCTTGTTGTTTTGGATGTAAATTTTCACTTTCACCAACTGGACATTTCGTCAAACAGTTTACTTGTAATCTTGTTTTTGGCTGGAATTGTTTTCAGTTTGAATTTCTCTTTGAATGTTCATGCATAAAGACTTAGACTAAACAATGCTACGTGAACTCAAATGCAAAGAATGCAAATGCAAGTATCTAATGCAAATAAGTGACTACTATTCATGCTAATACTCTGTTACAACAGTATGTCATTTTGTCATACATTTGGCAATCAAACTCCCAACTCCTCAAATATGATATTACTGATATGGAATAATCCCAATCTGATTACAATGCTTGATTCCTTAAGAAATGCAACTGAGGACTACTGATATGCAATTTGTCTTCATGTACATATATTCAAGAATATCACTGTTTTATAACAACGATTACAATGTGAAATTTAACTATCTTCTATATGCAAGACTACAATTATTGCTACTGAATTACAGCAACCAAGTTCTTATAATGAAATGCAATGATTACAAGTGTTAAGAACCTGGAGAGATTTCCGCATTAATATTGAACTACTCCTACTGGAATGACAACAAGCACAAGGACACCCAGCTCAATGATCTTTCAATTACTAATTCACTTTTTCCAGATGCTGCTGTAAGTGAGGTTTTGTAGAACTGGGCCAGTAATAATCAAGCTCCCTCAAAGATGAAATAGTTATGCCCAGACTTGCTAATTGAGATCACCGGAATTACTTGAAGTTGTCAAAATGCTTTGAAAGTTGTATGCTACGCCCAAAATTCAATATTGAATTGATTTCTACTATTAAACTGCTCCACCTGAGTCGTTCTCCTTCTGACAACTTGTTTGTCTTTATCTTTATCCAAATAGCAATGAGAAGAAGCCACTACAATTCCAAAATCAAAATGATTAATACCAAGTGGTGGCACTAGATGAAATACGACTCTCCAAAAAGTCGTCCTTCAATTTATACGCCAAAGTCGTCCTCTGATATATACTTGTCTATACTAGTGATGTGAATTTGACTTACAAAATGAGACGCCTCTAAAATAGTCGTCCTTGACAAATGACATCTTCCCAATATAAATCGATATTATTGGCTATCTTTAGAATGATGCGATATTCTCTTATGCCAGCATTCAATATAAATCACCTTTATATAATCTTGATACTCCTTGATGATGCGGCTCCTCAATAATTCCAACTCCTAAAATACTTCGATCACCCTTGTCTTTTTCTAAGCAGGACCCGATAATGTTTTATGCCGGCAGTCTCCAATTTGTCTTTTCTTTATTCTAACACCCTTGTCTTATTAAAATCGACTCACTTGAATGATCTAGCGCAATTTGTCTTTGTTTTGTCTATGAATTGGTTTGCAGTGATATTCGCACTCTATAGATAGCTCGCAATTTATCCAAGCAGCTCCTGTTTATAGTGGACTTGTCTTTTCCTATTTGCCAACGATATCTGGATTCTTCTAAAAATAATATTTATTCCTTAAAACTCTTGTTTCTGCCTTTTGTTTATTTGCAAGATCCAGTGCTTTCCTTGCAAGGCTGTTGATGTCAAACAATCTTATGAATTCGACTTCACCAATTAAATTATGAAGAAATACCCTTCAAAAATTTAATCTCTTATTGAATAAGAATATTTAGTAGAAATCTGCTAATTATTTTCTCATCAAATCTTTTCCAAATTTGGTCCCTGACCATTAAATTTGGAGCAATATTGAATCAGCCAGTGGTGAACTCCTCTTTCAAATGAAATTTGCGGCAATACATCAGCTACCACAAAACAAGTGAAATTGCAACAATACCTCAATTGACAAGTTTTCCAATGAATCCTTGACTGCGACAATAAACCAACTGCCACAATCGATTGATGCAATAATACAATAGCTATTGCACCTGATGATCTCTTCAATGAAGCACAATGTAGAAACCCTAGGTGGATTTCTCAACTCTAGCTAGGGTTGATCTTTCACAACCGAACCTGGCACTCTAGAGTCTTCAAACCCTCGAGCAATTGCTAAGCATTTAGCTTCACCTATTTACCATGCAGGTAATGAGAAACGATAACCAAATCAAGTGTCTTGAAATGCTTAGCCAATAGCTTCTTAAATAGATTTCTCAACAAGTCTCCAAGAAGCTTCTAGAATAAAATATTATTTTATTCCTCAAGTGACTTCATTATTTTATTATTTTATTTTTCAAGTCACTTAAGTCACTTTATATTAAATTAATTAAATAATAAGTCATCCCTTTTGATATTATATTTTATTGGAATAACTTAATAAATAATTAATTTAATATACCTCCAATTCAGGGACATGACAAGAAGGTGTGAGCAGAGTTTTGAAATTGGGAAGGTGATTGGATAGGGGTTGCTTTGTAAATGTGGCCTAATTGGCCTTTAGGGACAGCGTAAAAGCCTTGTTTTGATGGTGTTGGTCCAAAGTGGCCTATGTTGTTTTTGAGATATGTTTTGAAGGAGGATAAAGGGTCTCTGAAAACCTAATTTATTTGTGGGTTTGAGCAAGATTTGTGGAGATATGCTCTAGTTTCAGTGTTTGGATACCTACAAGGAAGACTAGGTGAGTTGGTGGAGATATATCAAGATAGGGTTGTAAGGTTTGAAAGATTGTTTGAATTGGTTCAAATTGTGATTGAAAACAAGTTGCCTCCTTGCTCTACATCAAGCTTGGTCGGGTAATCGGTAAAGTAAACTATCTAAGCATACACACACATCACCATAGATTGAATGAACTGAGTCGGTTTGTGTGGGTTATACGTAAGTCAACCGTAGCTTGTATGTTTGCATTAGGATTTTTGTCTACCTCTATATGCATTTATGAGTGATATTTATCTATGTATCTGTCTTGTGATATTACGATCATAATGATTGTAACGTAAATGGATGTAAGTGAAACAAATGTGAACATATATACATCTATTTAGTATACACACATATCCATAGAGATATGCATATCGATACAAATGTACGTGGAAAAATGGATATGCTCATACGAATGCATCGATATGATATACCTACAAATACGAGTACATAGAGGTATATACAGGTATATATATGAATATATGCACACATCCTATATTATGTGGATATTAATAATATTATTATTATTATTGCCTTTCGTAATTATAAGTATATCTATTGGATAAATACATATGTAAATATATATTAAATATTATATATATATATATATATATATTAATACATATATATATGTTTAATATATGAAAACTATAAACATATATATATAATAAAATATATAATTAATATTAATCTCTCATCCTTGGAAATCGAATTATTTCCTATATTGATTTAGTATTAAACTCTCAACTTTGGAAATCGAATTATTTCCTAATTGATTTAATATTAATCTTTCAACTTAGGAAATCGACTTATTTCCTATTCAATGGAATATTTATCATTCACTATTGAAATCGATTTATTTCCAAATCAATTGATTATTATCTTTCAAACTATGGAGAACGAAATATCATTAAATCGAAATATTTCTGAAGTATATCTTTTGATCATTGAACCAAAATATTTGTGAATCGATTAAACTTTGCAACAGAATTTGAATTCAATGCTGTGTCTGAAGAAGTCGAGCGTCATGGAAAAATGCACACAAAGGTAATTGTGTTTTGACCAAGTTTTGGCAATGAATGAAACCAACGCAGGAATCCAACACAGTTGGAAGCTTTGTCGACTTTTCCTGAGAAATAGGCGATGTGTATACAATTCATCATATGACTTTTTCTTTGTGATTATCTTTACTCGCCATAATATGAAATTGGTGCCATATCTGAAGAATAAACCTGTAGGTGTTGATTGGCACAATTTCTCCATGTGTTTTGAATTAGTCTTCAAATTTTTGTCAATTGTTGGAGGACGATTCACCATTTTTATGCTGAGTGTGGCAGGGAACTAGCGCCACCTCCTATTTGAAAATGTCTATTTGTTGTGGTGGCAAACCACATGCCTAAACAAAAGGGAGGTTGGGCTCTATAAATAGTCACCCAACCTACTTCATTTGGACACATTCACCCATTCATTCTGATTATACTCTTTCTCTATGATTCAAGATTGAAATCATAATCCCCTCTTTCATATTTGAGATATCTGAGCATCATATATTTTTACCAACTATAATTAATTAACAGCTTCCACCATTTCTGAGTATCCATTAGAGAAGGCGTATTATACCAAAACATATGCCTACTAGTTAAATACTTCCATGTATTACCAATTTTGTATATCTATTTTCTAAGTGAGGAAGAGTGAAATCTGAGAGGGAGCTGTCAATTATCTGAGGTGCTGGAAATTGTTGGATTCGCCAAAAGTAAAGGCTGTGTTATCAACATCCAAAGTAAATTACAGGCATGGGATATTTTTCTACTATTCTTTTATAAGGATTACTATGCTGTTTGAAAAGTATTTTCTGTTTGTGCATAGGAAGGATAAATGTTGTCTTTTGAAAAAGGAAAATGAAACTTTCTAGCTATGTTTTACATGTTTGTAATGATCTACATAATAGGAAAATGTTGTTTGCATAGATACTATTTGTAATGTCCCCTTCTCAGTGATGATCTCATTGTGGACTAATAGCCTATTTCTGGAAATAAGTAGGCTACTCAGAGGTCCAAAATTTAGGGTTTCCACTTTCAATAAGTCCTGCTTCTAACTCAGTTCAGCTTTCTGTTGGTTTTGTTGTGAACTTACTATTTTTGGCATTGGCTATTTTTAGTAAGTCTAATTTTGGCAATGGCACCATCAACAGTTCAGCTCAAGTCATCATGTTATCCATCAGTTTCAGTATTGGCTCTAGTTTTGGTTATCTCCTTGGATTGAGTATTATACTTAGTCAATTTCATGTTTTTAAGTTGTCCCCCATGCCTAGGCTTTATAACTTCACATTGTTTTTAAAGAGGGGACATTAAGGGGTCAAGTTGAGCATTTAATGATTTAATAAATGCTTTATTGTTGCAATTTGAAATGGATGCCTAAACGGAAGGTGAATAATATGTTATTATTTTAAAATAAAGTGAATGGTTGAAGGTGGTGTCCCTTTTGGAAGTTAAAGTGATCCGACTTCTTGGATTTTAGAGTGTTTCATTTGCCATTTGAAGCTTATATATTGATGCATTTTGGAGAGCTGATTATGTTATGATTTTAAAGTAAAGTTATGCTGCTGGACTGAATCCAAAACCTGGCTAAGGGGAAGCTTAGCAAATTCAACCCATCCTTCGGGCCTAAAACTATGGCCTCCTAGGTGGAGATATGAGACTGTACTTCATTCAGAGGTGCAGATAGAGCTTCATTTCTGATGTTTCCAGACAGGTTGCTGATGTACAACCTGTTTTTTGAGTTGCTGGTTTGACATGGCCAAAGCTAATTTTTGTTCATAGCTTCGTCATAGAATTTTATTTCATTCTGGGTATTCGCTCATGCTGTGTAACTGTGAAGGGCGACCCTTTGTGCAAGTTCTCGGAATTTATCATTGAGTTGCTGATTTTTGAAGTCAAGTCGACCTCCTCAAGGGGGCCATACCATTTGGAGCTTGCCTTGAAATTCATGCCAACTGTTTCTCTCTGTTTCCGGCTCGAATTCTTCTTGGAGAATGGACGCCTAGTCTCTAGCTATTGATTGGTTGTGGTTTGGAGGCATTTCGAGCTATTTCGGAAAGTTACGTCCATTTATGTGAGTTTTTGGTGTTGCTGGTCTAATTTTCTGTTTATGTTGTTTCTGATCAGACTTAGTAAATATTAGTAATTTGCTGATTGAGCTTCAATTTTATATCATTTTGTTATTGTAAGAGTTTTGTTTTTGATTCTTGAAGCATATCTTTATTATTGCAGCTTATTCTTTCATTGTAAAGCTAGTTAGTAGTACTAACAAGTATTTAAATTTAATTGTTGCGAGTTTAATGTTTGTTTTCACTCCCACAATTGAGTAGTTGAGTTTAAAATAATCATCTTTCTTATTGTAAGTTTTCCCCACTGAATAAGTGGTTGTGTGGACTATATTCCCCCCATGTTAATAAGTGGAAGAGTGGATTTAATGGCTGGCTTGCCGCCTTTAATATTGTAATAATCTTACCCACTGAATAAGTGGAAATTTTCCACTGCTTGTGGATGCCTGCCGCAGCAGATGAATGTATTTTCAGTTCTGATTATTACTAATGATTCCCATGCAATATGCTATCACCTCGCCCTCACTGGGATCTTGGTGAACATTCTTGGACAAGGGTTACCTTTCAAGCTGATTTGTGTTTGGAGCTAACGCTAATCAGTGATTTGATGTTGGTTTATGTGTTCAAAAAAGAGAAAAATTAAGGGGGAATATTTCACTATTTGCTAGACCTGATTGCTTTCGGAAAAGAGAATTGAAGCCTTAGGCAGCTTTTATAAATGTGTTTTTAAGTACTCCATGATAGGAGAGATTTATACTAGATATGTCAAAGGGATTGCTTAACATAGGTATTTAATTATATTACATATGGTACAACATGAGTATATAATTATACTAGATATGTTTGAACATGGGATGTGTTTTGACCTTTTTACACATCACCCCATTGCAAATGGGGACCCCCTAGTTTTTGCTTCGCTCGGGTCTTTTGGCTTGATTTTGGTTGGTTTTCCCAGTGTCTCTCTCTTTGCTGTCTGTCTTTCCAGGGTGTGCCCGTCTTTGAACGTCTTCGAGCTTGAATTGAGATTTTGGCTAAGTCTGTAGAATTAGGGTTTTCTTTCTTCGTGCCAGTTTGAGGTTGATTCGAGCAAGCAAATTGAAATCTGAGCTTGGCACTGCATTCAGTAAGCTTACAGCAAATTCCTAGCAAAATTTCATTGAATTCTGACAACTTACTATTTTTAGTAAGTGCCTAATTTGGGGAATTTTCTTAGCACTTCTGAAATTCTAACCGTAACACTACATCCAGGACACGTCAAACTGCTTGCCTACAAAATTTGAGCCAGCTTTGACAACTTTCTATTTTTAGCAAGTATCACCTTCAGAGGCAAATTTTAGGGTTTGCATGCAAAGTTTTTCAGTGCATGTCTGGAGAATATTTCTGGGTTTTCCGAGACCTTTGCGATGGTATAACATGCAAGCTAAGATGATGACTTTCAGCAATTCCGACTTCGGAGGCTATTTTTAGGGTTTCAATGTTGGACTCTTCGACGCATGTCTGGATATTCCTTGTGGGTTTTTCGAAAGCTTCGCAGTGATGTAACATGCAAACTAGGAACAAGACCTTTTTCAAGAGTTGTCTTCAAAGACTATTTCTAGGGTTTGCATGCACAATTTTTCAGTGCATGTCGGCATATTCTTCATGGGTTTTTCAAGAGCTACGCAGCAAGGTAACATGCATGAAGAGAAGATCACTTTCTTAGGCACTTACTATTTTTAGCAGATTCACTCCAACAGCTACCTAGCACTTCAGTATCACAAACGGACCGACATGCAATGGAAACGGGGTCAAACAGAGATCATTTGATTGACATGCAAGTCAGATTAGGGTTTCCAGCTTCGGGACCTCAAATGAGAGGTCAAACACCAAAATCTCCGAAAACCGGTGTATCCCACTACGATCAGTATCTTTCAAGGATTCTACTGGTAAAATTTGAAGGCAATCCGAGCACTTACTATTTATAGTAAGTCACTTCTGAAACAGGCTATAAATAGCAGGTCAACACAAGACACCAGTGTGAACAGGCCAGTCAACCCGTGAGGATCACGTCAGTCAGATTTCAAGTTAAACGGAGTTGTAGAAGTCCTAAAACCAAGCAGTTACTATAAATAGAAAATCACCTCCAAAAACAGGCTATAAATAGCAGGTCGACGCAAGATGGCAGTGTGAACAGATCAACTAGATCATGAAGGTCCTGTGGTGAAAATTTCAAAACAATCCAAGCTTCAGAAGAGTGAAAACTAGAAACTTACTAAATATAGTAAACAAAGGCGAGCAAGCTTAAAAAATGTCTAAGTCTGAGAAACTTCCTGCTCAGCCCCCTAGATGCGCCCTCAACTTGATGAAGATGATAAAAAGTTTTCAAGTATGTGAAATTTCCTGTTTGACCCCTCAAATGCGCCCAAGCAAGGATGGTGGTGAGGAAAATTAACTAAGGCATTTGAACATTCCAGTTGCCCCTCTCAAATGCGCCTTGGGAGAATCAAGGTAATTTAAAAAAGTTTAAGGCATGGGAAATTCCTTCCCACCTCCCTAAATGCGCCCATTCTGAAGGTGAATTTTGGAAAAGTTTTTCAAAGCATTGCAACTTCCTCCTCATGACCCCAAATGCGCCCAAACTTGGAGGAAGCCTTGAAATTTCTCTAAGTATGCAAAATGGAAGTTAGACCTCTCATATGCGCCCTAGCAACATGGTGAAGCTTGAAAACTTTCTAAGTGTCGATAAATTGGCAATTGACCCTAGTAAATGCGCCCTCTAGTGGAAGTTGCATGAAGGAGATAAAAAATGGAAGTGGCTCCCTCTAAATGCGCCCAAGTTGCCCAGCACTGGAGGATGTTTGAAATTTTTTGTTGTGAGCAGCTAGCAAGATTTCTTCGTCCTTCCAATTCAAGTAGAATCTTAAAGTAGAATAAATTTCATTTCATGTAAGTAGATGCTAGTTATGGGATGTGGCATTTGATTCGAGCAAGCTTCGTCTATCCATACCACTAGTGTGTTCGCTGATGGTGAATTCACTTTGTGTGGTCAACTGGAACATTGCGGACTTAACTTCGTTTGTGATTCACATGTTGGTATGCGTCGTTGTGACGGTGTCTTCGTGTTGAATTATGATTTGAATACCTTTGGTTACTCCTCTGAAGATTGCACCGGTTTTGTGGAGGCTGCAAAATGGAAGTTGGACCTCTCATATGCGCCCTAGCAACATGGTGAAGCTTGAAAACTTTCTAAGTGTTGATAAATTGGCAATTGACCCTAGTAAATGCGCCCTCTAGTGGAAGCTGCATGAAGGAGATAAAAAATGGAAGTGGCTCCCTCTTAATGCGCCCAAGTTGCCTAGCACTGGAGGATGTTTGAAAAAAAATTTCCAAGGCATAAATTCCTCCTCCACCCCTGATATGCGCCTAACTTGGAGATGGGTGGAGAAAGTTTCTAAGTAAGAAAAATTCCAGTAGACCCCTGAATATGCGCCCACCATGGAGTTGGCTTGGAAAACGCCTTTGGCATAAAAAAAAAATGGAACCTCAAGGCAGGAAATGCACCCAAGCTGGAGGTGATGGTGTCGAAATTTGCTAGGTGTTGAAGAATGGCAGGAGAAGGGGTGAAATGTGCCCAAGTTGAATGAGATGGTGGCTTCAAAATATTTTCTAAGGCATGTAAAATGGAACCTCAAGGGGTAAAATGTGCCAAAGATAAGGAGGTGTTTTGAAAATTTTCTAAGAAAAAAAATGGAAGTTGGACCCCTAAAATGCGCCCATTAAGGTGATGACTTGAGGATTTTTGTCTAAGTGTTGAAAGTTCCTATTGACCCCCTCAAATGCACCCAACTTGGAAAAGAGGACTTGAAAATTTTCCAAGTTATAAAATTTCCTAACCCCAGCTCATATGTGCCCAAAGGAGAAGTAAAAATGAACCTTGGCGGGAAATATTTTTCTAAGGTGGAAAATATAAAAAATTAAATGAACCCCTTCGCAGGTATACCCATGATTTTTGCATTTTCTGGGGAAAATTTCTTCTGGGTACTGGATATCTTCGACAAGGAGATGATTTTGAAACTTTTCACGCCTCGCCTGAGACTTTAAGATGGAGATTTTACTCGAGTGCCCGGTTGATGGAATTTTCCAGGCAGAGGAACTTAAATTTGTCTAAGGCATGAGAATTCTCCAAGGCCCCTAGAAGAACCTAGTCAAAGTGCACCCGTGATGGAAGGTTATGAAGAAGGCAAAGTTGGCTAGAGAAAAAAATGATGAACTCTATCAGATCCAGAGATCAATTGGACATTGGAGATCAAAACATGGATATCAGATGAGTAAAGGGAATTTATATTGTGTTCTGATGCTCTTCCTTTTATTTGTTTTGCAGGGTGAACACTAGGGCTAAAGCGTGATGACTTGAGACGATGGAGTAAATACTCGAAGACAACATTACAAACTCGAAAGAAGAAAAGTTGCATGTTGGAAGAAATGGTTAAGTGTTGTAATAACCTAATATGCACTCAATTCAGAGAGGTAGATGGCGAGGAAGAAATGCTCGAGTCCAAGATAAGAAAATCCTTCAGGATCAGGGGTGGAGAAATAATCATCCTCAAGCACTTCGGAGTTGAAAAACGACAATAAGGGAACATCATCATCAAGCAAGAGAAAGAAGTTGCAGTCCTAGAGTTTCAGATTGAGAACGTGCCTGCTATGCCAATTCAAGAGGTTGGAGCTTTGTCGATCAGATTGATCAAATTTGCAGTCAAAGAGAAGAAAAATGGACAAGAATCTTCTAGAAGGATGGTGGATATTAATTGCTCATTTATTACCCCTCTTCTTGGTGGCGGTTTTTAGGGTTAGGGCTTAGATGGCTCGATCTGAGCCATCCATCTGATTGTAATCTGAGTTGTCCATTGGACTTGGGCAGCTATATAAAGGGGCACCCCCCCTCATTTGTAATTCATTAGAGTAGAGATTAGAATAGAGAGACAGCTAGGTGATAGCATAGCATAAAGCATAGTTTGATAGTATAGCATAGATTGAAGAGGAAGGAAAACTTTCTCATTGAATGTTTTGTAAGAAGTTGTTGTGAACACTCTCTCAATAAAAAGAGTTTTCATTGATGATGATTTCATCTTTTGTTGTGAGCAGCTAGAAGGATTTCTTCGTCCTTCCAATTCAAGTAGAATCTTAAAGTAGAATAAATTTCATTTCATGTAAGTAGATACTAGTTGTGGAATGTGGCGTTTGATTCGAGCAAGCTTCATCTATCCATACCACTAGTGTGTTTGCTGATGGTGAATTCACTTTGTGTGGTCAACTGGAACATTGCGGACTTAACTTCATTTGTGATTCACATGTTGGTATGCATCATTGTGATGGTGTCTTCGTGTTGAATTATGATCTGAATACCTTTGGTTACTCCTCTGAAGATTGCACCGGTTTTGTGGAGGCTGTCCGAAGCGAGGCAAAGCAAAGCTCAGTTGAAGTCTGCGAGAATTGATTGCCATGTCCCACGCCTTAGAGTAGATTAGAACCTTCTTATCCCTGCCACCATTTAAATTCAGTACTTTCTAGTTAGTTTAGGAAACAAGAGCTTTATAGACAAAACCTTTCAAACATTCGAATTCCTTTCTCCGCCGTTGAACAATTTTGTAAGTCCCCTTGAAATACCAGCAAATCACATCGAGCCAACTGAGACTATCCACTGCATGAAGGAACCTTGGAGTTGAATGCATGATCTTTCTAGCAATCTTTGCATGCAGGAGATTTTGTTCAAGAGAGGATAGAGTCGCTGTTGGGATACTTTATTCTGTGTTGGTGTGGTCACGAAAAACACATCAACAGGATGCAATGTAGTTATATTTACTCCATAATAGGAGATGGATGTTTGTTAACAGTAATATATACTAGGTTTGATTGAACATGTACAACACATGTGATACACTTAGCTAAGTTATTTATTTAACTAGGAAAGCTTGTGTTTTCTCCTAGGAGAGGGCATCCAACATAGGAGAGGGATTGATATACTTACACGTAAGTCGAGTTATCCAAGTATGATGATGGGCTATCCATAGAAGGAATACCTAGCTTGTGCACTTACCAGTAAAGTAGTTAATTCCAAGTATATTATATGGTGATAGGTTATCTGGGATGACGGACTATCCATTGAAGGATTTACCTATGCATAGCTTAAGATAGCCTTAAGTCAAATTGACCCTGAATAGTGTATGTGACAAATGACCATTCGGAATACTGAATGAGAATTCTTTGATCAAAATAGTGTGAATGTACGAGACTCCATACTAGTTTGTGTGACTCCTCTCTAGGTTGTGTGACTCTTAAGACTGCACTGTCAGTTCACCATGATCCTGTATTACATGCTAGTTTGAGAGTTTCCAGATTGCACAAGTTCTAGTTATGTAGGACACAACACTGTGCTCAGTTGGTTAATAGTGTCGGTTACTCTACCAATCTCTTCGTTGAAGGGAGGGCCATCTATCGAATGATAGATGTGCAGGGGACCGCATTATAAGTCTGTGGTTGGCAGAAAAGCCCCTGAGTGATGCTTCTCCTCCACAGTAGGCTACTGAAGTACCAAGATTTGAAAGGACGAATTCCTAGACCATCTTACAGCTATTTGTTCTAAAGCTCATTGGAGCTATGTTTGTAAAGGCATGTATTCTTGTTTCATGTACTTGTGAAGTTATTATAATGAAATGGAATCTTTATTGTAATTTGATATGGCATCTTGTTCATGTATTATCAATAAAGAAAAGAAAGATTTTATTGCAATGTCATGTTAGCACATTTATTTACTCATATGATGTAAATTTAGGAATTTTTATTTTACCGAAGGGCGCACGTTACAAGAAATATAATAAGAATTATCCAATTCTTAATACATTTGCTTATTACTTGAGTAGTTGTATGTGTTATATGTTACCATACACATTTTTTTCTTGTAAATTAACATATTTGAATAGTACAAAGGATATTTCACTTTGTACTTCTCTATTGATCACTTTTCATGATTCTTTATCCCTTTAAACATTAACAAACAATCATAAACTTTGGAAACCTGTGATTGCTCTTCCAATATAATTCAAGCAATCAATGGAAGAAAAATAACTTCAAATATATAAACATCTCCAAATGTCTCTCCTATAAATAAGATATTGGGTGGATATTACACTTGCATGATAGATCTATAACAATCACAGCATGTAATGGATCAATCAAGTTCCTATCATCTAGCTAGAATATTTCTTCCCACGTTAATCAGTGTCAACTTCTTTCTTTATACTTTTAGTCTTCTTAGTATTCTAGCTTTTGACTCAAATGCCCTATTTATGATGTGCATATTTCTGAAAACTAATAGGTGTTAAAATCTTACTTGTGGTTTTAACATATCGTTCACAAGCCGACATCGGTGGCGCCATGCTCGATAGTTCATGTGTGATCTCTACAATACATGAAAATTGAATCCAAATAATTACCAAGCAACAAATTAATATTGAATAATCCTATGACTTGGCTGAAATAATTTTCTACATCACATTTCACATAATCAAAAGAACCCCCTAGATAGAGGTGTCATAAACTAAATAAAATATTTGATCAATTTCAATAAATCAAGTTGAAAAACAATACATGTTTAACAAAATATTATCCAAGTTCACCATGAGGGTACTAAAAGAAAGAACATGATAAAAGCATTCAATTGCCTCCAGTTAAATTCCAAGGCATGTGATACATTGACATAAAAAAAATGTCCTTGGAAAGAAACAAATTTTTCATCCAAGTTCACCATAAGAGTACTAAAAGGAAAAATATGATAATAGCATTCAATTGCCTCTAGTTAAAATTCTAAGGCATTTGATACATTGACATAAAAATGTCCTTGGAAAGAAAGCTCCAAAATTAATTTTATAGCAAGTCGTCTTGGATCCCCTATCATGGAATTTGGAACATCCAAAGATTACCCAACATCTTTGGGAATGAATCATAAACAATCTAGGAATAGAGATCTAGTTAATACATGAAAATTTTGAATTTGCTATAAGAAAAAAATCTGTACTTAGATTTTACACTCACAAATGCACACATTTAATTGTTAAATGACCATTGTTAAGGTATGAAGGCACAATGACTTTTTATCATCTATCAAGACTTACAATTGCTAATTGATGACAATAGAAAAGAATGTAAATTTACACTAGAATGAAAAAATTAAGTTAGGTTGAATGCACAAGATAGTAAATTGTTGTTCGAAAGTAAAAAGTCACTAAATTTGAAGTTTAACTGACCCAGACATAACAATGAGTGTGAAACTTTTCCGCTCACATACACATATCTAAATACAGAAACCTAAAGAAAGGGTCCTAAAGAGAAATTAAAAAGATTCCATCACTAAAGTGGGCATGTTTAATAAATGTTTACCTCATTTTATATTGCCCACCATGGTTCTTCTCTAATCAAAGTCTGCCCATCTAGATGCAAACCCCTGTTGCCTTTGGTAAAATAGATACTCGTCAAATTTCAATCAACCATTCAAACAAAAAGAAGCTATGGTGTGGAAGGCAACACCTTGACATGTCTTTTGAGAAACTTTATAGCAAAGTGATAGCATCCCATCGCTACAAATCAAATAAATATAATATTCAATTAATTCATGGCATAGAATAATACTCGTTATGACTCAACATTTTACTTCTAAAACATGAGAAGACAAATATATTATTTTAATGGTTGGTCTAAAGCATGTGAACTCAATCAAGCAAGAAATCATGATCATCACATATTACATTCCCTATGCAATGGACAAAGCCACCCCATAAGACACATTTAGATAAGTGAAACAATCCACTAGGACACCTCCCTATTGATTCACTTAACCCCCTCCCAAAAGGTAAGTAGTTGTCATGCGTCTCCATCCTCTTGTCATAATGCAATGAGCACAATTCCTTAAAGCCTTTACTTGCCTATTTACACTAAGAACAATCAGCTATCTCTCTAAAAAATTCCTTGCAATCTTCCTGAATAGGCAGTAGAACAGTTCAATGCTCAAGCAATGAATCATCAAGAAAAGCATTGCTTGTTCTTCACTAATTGATGTTTTGAAAACTTCATCATTCTCAAAATCAGCATACTCTTCTACTGAGACCTTTGAAAGGGCAATCTGGCAATCTTCTTGTTTACAAACATTCTCCTCATCATTGAAGGAGTTCATGCCTTCATCTACCCTTAACTCATCATTTTCAAGGAAACTCAAGTACTTTTGTTCCTCTTGTTCCATCATCTTCTTTTCAGCCTCCTATAACTTCTAATTCTTCCTCTCAATTTCACTTCTTTGCCCTTGCATTGGTGGTTGGGCTCCCAAGACCCTTTGCATGAGACGCAAAGATTAGTTTTTCTGAGCTCATTTCTGCTACTCTTCTTTTCTTAAAACTTCAAGACTTTCTTCTTCTCTTGTAGGTGCTTCATGAGTTTCTTCTTTAATTATTTTTTCAATTGAGAAGTGTGTTCTCAAATTTAGCTTACATTGTTTAACAACATTTACAACCAACTCATATGTAGCTGGAAAAAATTTCTGCTCCTTTCTCAAAACAACCAATAAAATAAATAAGAGTGGCTTGGAGATAGCATCACTCTCATTCAAAATCAAAGACATAATGATGTGCATAAAAACTATAACATTCTCTGCATGACTCATACTAACAATAGCCAAGAAATGCAGAAACATTTTAAAAATTAGATCTTCATAATCGAGATCTATCATCACATCATCTAACTCTTGCAATAGTTTCTAGAATTTTACCCTCTGAGCAAAAGAAGGATTTTTCATATCATCCAAACCTTGAAAACTTTCCACAATCAGCTAAAATGCCTCCCTCATAATGTCATCATTGTATGAAACTTCAAGAGCTGTAATTCATGTAAATTTGCTAATGCAGATAGTGATTGTGAGTTTCACATCTTTATCTGAGTGTCTCATAAGTTCTGCCTTAACCAAAGATTTCACAGCAAGGACCATGTCAATTCGCATCTCCATAGAATCAAGTTGATTTATCTTAGATAAACAACTCTCCACTTCTTCCAAAGTGCAAAGTAGATAATCTTTTGATTGAGGCAAGTGATCAAGTCTCTTTCTCTATAACGTTTCTTTCCCAAAACTTCTTTACTGAATGACACCATTATTCACAACCTGGAAGAATCAAGCCTCTAACAATCCTCTTAAACTCGCTACTAAAACTGATATATAGCCACTAAACATTGTTATGCAAACTCTTGAAAACCAACACACATTGATAAAACTATGTCATGCAACTAAAAAATATGCAATAATGGTTAGCTTCCCAACAAGCTGGCAAGATCACCAACTCTGATACCGCTATAACAACCCACCCTAATTTTTCTTTTTTGCAATAAAGATGCAATGCAATGTCTTCAACATTTTTTGATCACCCAGATCCAAGAGTGGGCAAGGTGAGAACATACGATGCCTCCAGCCACACAACTAATCAAGATGAATGTAATTACAATGATATGGTGGCAAGCTGACTAGAATACAAAAGCGACAAAGCCATCCTTATAAACACCTCTTTGGCAGACTACATAAAATGACACACAAGCGGCAAAACCAACCTATCAACACCTCTTCAGTGGACTACATGTATGCAATGCAAGCCACTAGTAGAATTTCTAAGCTTGACTCAAACCAAAATGGTTGATAATGCCAGCCTATTCATGCCAAAACAAACTGAATGAAAATGGTATAATTGTTGGCAATGAACCGTCCATCTTACAAAATGAAAACGCATTCAAATGATAGACTCCAGCGATAGTACCATCCAAGGTTCACAAGGTATTAAAATGAGTTACAAAATAATATTTGAGGAAGTAAATTATTGTTATAGACTGATACAAAGTTCTTATTACAAAATCAAACTGCTACAACATCCAAAATGAGATCAAATAAAATTGATAAACAATATATTCAAGTACCCAACATGAAGAATATCTCCAATAGTTGATACAAGCTGATGTAGGTCTGATATCACTCTATAATTGTTGTCGTACTATCAAAGAGGTCTAAAATACTCTATAAACTCTTTTGTATGCTGATGCAACAACCCCAAAATGAAGGAAACACACCCCAAATTGAGAAAAAGATGATGTAGGTTGCGTAAATTCATCCCAAACTTAAATATAGCGCTGTGAACCCCCTTTGTGACTAATAAACACTAAATAACATGTCTGACTAGCACTGATAATGCTCTGAAATCTTGCAAAGAGTGTGCCTAGCACAACTTACTCCAAAACATACCAAAACTTATTTTGTTTGGTTCCAAGAAGAAACCTTCTTCAATTACTTCACAAGTCCACAAACTTTTTAAATCTTGCAGCACAGACTGGAACGTCTTCATTTTCAGCACCAAGGCAATCTCTATATGAAATTGCTCCAATGGATGTTGAGGGTTTTTGTCCCTAAAACCCAATATTTTCAGCACACAAGTGACTTCAAGATAAAAATTAGTCTTTCCAGCTAGGAGGGTTGTCTTCCCGAAACTAGTATTCCAAGAGGGTTTTCATCCTCAAGAAATATGAGAACTCATGTTCTCACTTAGAGAAAATAGCAAATACAATACTCAATCTAACCCTTCTTCTTAACACCCAACCTCTTTTTAAAATGTTTTAAGAGCTATTTTAGGGAAAAAACATTTTATTGTTTTTTTGTTGTTTCTTTGTCGCTTTTTCAAAACAATGTTTTTTTTTGTTTTTTTCACAAAAATAAATTTTCCTTAATAAAATAAAGTGACTTTTCCGAGAAATTGTAATTATCATTTTTTATTCTCCCTTTCAATGTCATTTTTAAATAATACCCTTTAAACAACTTGTACCGCATGCCTAGTGCTAACATTTTTTGACCGTCGTTTTAAAACAATTTATAGCGTAAGTCACCCTTCTTTAAAATAAATAAATCAATAAACATTAAGCTGCCTTTATAATATAAAGTCACCTTAAGAGAACTTAAATTATTTATTTAATTACCTGTATCCACACATCTCAAGGTCTTAGAAAAGTCGGTGTTCTCCAAGGATGTTGGAAATCTCCATGAAGTGTGGAATGCTCCCTGAAAGTTGGATCTACAATCACAAAAAACTATTGTATTCATCTTGACTCCTAGAACACTCTGCCATTGTCAGAAAACAGTTTCAATAAAAATGGTGCTCTCCAAGAATCTTAGAATTGTCCAAGAATGGATCAAAAAAGGGACATTACAGTTCAAAAAACAACTCATAAACATTGGTTGCATATATGCTACTGTATGGGCCCTCGTTAGAATGGTTCAGTGGCTACAACAACTTCAGTGAATGCTGCAAACTCTTTTGATCATGTTCTGCAGCACTTTTAAATTGCTGCAACTCAGCTTAATATTGGAACAACAATTTGAAGAGTGGTTGCAGATTGAGTATAGTAAGGGTTAAGGAAGGTATGGCAGCAAACTCCCAAATATTGTAAGGTTTCCTACTGGTAGCAGCTGGAAATATGATGCAATATGATGCTTATACAGCAGCTTACTGAAAGACAAATTTCACAATAGCCAGATATGGAAACCCTTCACAATGTATGGCATATTTAATATTTTACTTGAACAAGATGATTAAGAAATATAATGGTAGCAACTCCCCTTGATATTGATTGAAACCCAATATAGCGAAATTTGATTTAATCATGAACCCTTCATAACAAAAATAGAACTAAAACCTCTACACAAACAAAAATGGAAATCTTTGACCAACCAGGAAACCCACAAACAAACTAAAATTTACCTTTGGAACTATAGCAGTATGGATTATTATAGCAAACCTCACAATCTAAAAATCTTCAATATTACTCATGTACCTAAAACTCCTAAATTTTTGACAAACCAACAATCCATCTATGAAATTTGCTTGAATGGATAGGAGGTTTGTTATCCTTGAATCCAAAAGGAAACTTAGAGGGTTTTCTTCCTCCAAATTTCAATGCCAAAACCCAGGGGTTCAATGTCATGTCCTGGTTTTCCATAATTTGTTGTGGTCCAAAATGTCCATTTCCTATCACCAACATCCCCCCTAATCCAAATTTTTGTACATGTTCTTCCCCTTCATTCCCTATGTATTTTCTTAAGATCCCCAAAATTTCTAAGTATGGAAGCATGGCCAATTTTCTAAGTCAATGTAAGTTGTCAGAGTTGCAATGTTTCCCTTCCCGCATGACTTTCCTCCCAAGTCCACTTTCTTCTATAGTTCCATCAAGGATTTGAACTTCCCCATTCAAGCATACCTCATGACAACGCTCTGCCTACATTCCCTTCTCCTATTGAGCTATCAAACTTGTCCATTCCACCATACCTCTCCACCAAATCCCTCCCTTTCACAAGCCTTTGTTAGAAAGTTAGAGTTCCTATCACCAACATGCCTCCCTTCCAAACCTCAATCCCTAACTTGTTGTATGACTTGCAGGGTATCCCTAACAGCCCAACTACAACCACTTTTGCCATTTCTCACTGTTCACCCCACCTACCCCTGACATGTTAGTGCATTATTATTCTTATTCTCAACACATGGCTTCAATTGTGGTACCATATCACCAACAACATTATTTACTTAGAGGACATGGCTGTACATGTATTTTTCTCCTCAAGAGCTAAATATTTTGCCCAAGCCACCATTAATGTGGTAGTTAAGGTTTGTGGCCGCAAATCTTCATGCCATTAATGTTGGGAATTGTTGAGAGTTTTCAGCATGTTCCTCCATACCTCCCTAATACCATTTTTTGCATATAAACATGGATTTTGGGTGCAATTCAAAGGACAATGATGCTAGTAAGCATGGGCACTCTCTGTTGCATACTAATCAAGGGAAATTTTGCATTTAATGCAAGCTTCGACATTTTTTTTGTGGGTATTAATGATTTAGAGTAAAGAAAAAAGATGATCATGAAAAATATTCAAAAAGTCTAATTGACAACCATTCTAAGCACTTGTGTTCAAACACCTGAATTCAAGGACGAAAACCCTCTCAGCCAAAGGAGCGATCTCACCCAGAGGTCATATTTGAGCCTTCACAGTGATAGATTTGTAATGTCCCCATTTTCACGGGCATCAGAGTGCGAAGGATTAGCCTATTATTTGGCCCTTGTAGGCTAATATGTTTGGATAGAGGGTCTCAATGGCGGTTAATGGAGGTTGTTGTCACTCCATATTCTTCAGTTCAGTAGTTGGGTCAGTTCCAGGCCTTTGCAAATCCATGTTTGGCTCAGTTGAGGGACTTACTATTTATAGTAAGTCAATCTGGCAATGTGACTCTTTATAGATAGGGCATCGAGACACATGGGGGTTTCGCAGTGTTGACCCCAACCTCTGACGGCACGTCAAAATATTAAGTATCAAGGGAGATATTAATATTTAAGGGGTTAAGTGGTATTTATTTAATTTAATGAAATATTATAAAGTTATAATTTAACTTTATAATAAAGTGAGCCACTTAAATTTTATTAAGTGAGATTAAATACTCTATCTCAATGGTACGCCCAAGTGAGTGAAATATTAAATGGGGTACTAAAGTATTTTTATGCATTTTAAATGTATTAAAACCCTCTTATTGGAAATCATACCTTTTTGGAGAATATAAGGAAATGAGAGAGCAAGTTGACCTCATTCATGTATGAGCATTTGACATTGACTCTTTTCTTGGCTTCATCAAAGTTTTGCATGAGACAAGGGTTTCAACAATCTTCCACCATTGGAGAACAAGAATTCTTCAATGTTCTATGATTGTGAGGCTGTGAAAGATCAGCTGAATCATTGTCTGGAAGAGCTTCATTCAAGAGTTCTATTTGTGCTTCATCGGTTTTACAGAGAGTTTCAAAAATAAGGTTTTTCACCATCAGAGGATTGTTTCCGGGTATGAATGCTTTCAATGTAATTTCACAACTTTGATATAATATTATATTTGCTTCTGTTGGTGTAACAACTAGCACCTGTGGAGTAAGAGTTGGTACGGACAGCTATGCACACTACGCAATGAGTGCTCTTCAAATTAGGAGGGGAAGCTCCCTCATTGTGCTTGACAAAAATGCTTTGAAAAGGAAAGTATACTAAACTAAATCCTGTCTTTTTGTTTCAGCTGTAGAGGTACAAGGCTTTCTCGAAAACTGTATACGTTGCAGCTGAGTATTTTCTGGTTTCGCAGATTACTAACTACAACTAGGCTAATTACTTAAAATCTATCCAGTTTCCTCAAGAAAAACTGAGCATGAGGAAATGGAGCAAGAATGACTATCTGACGATAAACAAGTGTAGATTCTCAACTTGAAGGCAAGGTGGCACATCTATCAGCTCAATCTAAACGAGTTTATTGGAAAGAACAACATATAAACTGAATGATTCTCAACTTGAAGGCAAGGTGGCACATCTATAAATCAATTTATTATTCACACACATCACGATAACCAAGTACAGATTCTCAACTTGAAGGCAAGGTGGCACAACTATCACTCAATGGGCAGTTTATTGAACACAAAACAGATTTTATCTAACTAAGGAAAGAATTCACCATTATAATTGCATGAAACCCTATGTGGCATAACAATTCATCATAATAGTAAGCATGAGCAGATACAAAGCGAGCAATGTTGAGGGCAAGGTAGGCACACATATATTTCTCTCTTGCAAAAGTTATGTACAAATGAGCAAAAGCTCTTGTTTATAGACATCAAAGGTGTAGGGAACCCTAAAATCACCTTGAGTCAACTACAGTCTTGCAATGCATGCAAGATTTATTGCTAAACCCTAATAAAGCAAACTATATAGTTAACTGGAAAGCTACCATCAGTTAACCGATACAAACTAATCTAAAAAATGGACAATGTGCAAGCATGCACGTCCTTATTGAAAGCAAGTTAACTGGAACACTACCATCAGTTAACGTAAACCCTAAATGTAACTCCGAAAGCTATTAATAGAATAGCATGAGATGAACAGCGAGTTAACTTGAAAAGGTAACACCAAGTTTAACTCCTGTGTAATGTCTATTCTGAGAGGTGGGAACTGAAGTCTACTGGCCGTGATCTCGAGCAACCAATCCCTCAACGAGATTGTTAACTGCATCAGCATCTAAAGGTTGTCACAATTCACTGCTTGTCAGCAACTTGAGCAAACTTGGCAATCTTTGCACACTCAAATTAGCATTTCACTGATTGGTAACTTTGGCGGCTCAGAATAAGTGATGGCCGCAAGGCATGCAAACCATATGGATTTGAGTAACTATGCCCGCAACCCCTGAAAAGCACTTGATACAAATCGGTCTCGATTTTCTGATGAAATCGTGAATTAAGACCGATTTGGTCGAATTCAGTCGCGTGAACTGCACTCTGAAAAACTCGCATGTTGACTATGAACACGGCTATATTCGACAAGTTTTAAAGCTAAAATAGCAAGGCTAAAAATAGCCTATCGAGGAGAGCAATTTTCATGGAAAAATATGAGATATGGGTTTTGTCCAGAAAAAGATTCTAAGACAACCTGGAATGTTAGATTTGCGAAAATTTGACTTCTACTCGACCATGCAAGGAATTTTCAGTTGAGAAAATTAGAGCCTCGAGAACTGATGCTCTGGAGTAAATTTTCCTGAAAAATTCTGGCACATGGGTTTTCTCGAGGAAGCTATTCTGAATAGACCCAGATGTTTGTTTTGCCAAAATTTTCCAATTTTTCAAACATGCGAAAGAATTTAAGATGAGAAATAGAAGAATTTAAGACAGAAGATAGAAGTTTTTAATGCTTTTCTTCTGTTAAAATCGCCACTCTGCCTTGAATTCTCCTGATAAATTTGGACTTGTACCTGCAAAAGAATGTTTTTGATGCCTTTGCCATTGATTGTTGATGATAAATTCGCCCAACTCTGGGAAACTCGCCTCTGCTCTTGAAGAATTACGAATTTTGCTCAAGCTGAATGAATGCTTAAATGATTGGTGCCATGAAAAAATAGAATAAATTCACACCTCAAAGGTGACTGCGAGATTTAAAACCTCAACTGAAAATAGAAGGCTTCTAATTGGACCCCTCCAGTTACACTGACACTGTCTTGAAGTTCAAAACTTAAATAATAATAAAATATTCATTATGCAAAAGCACAAAGAGGCGCCAATTTTTGAAAATCGCCATTTAATGCTAAAATATGCAAAAATAAATATTAAATATTATTTAACATTAGTTGACAAACCAAGTAAAGCACTTGGATTCACCGGCGAACTTCACTGATTTCAAAAAGTCCTCATCTGACCTCATAGGCGTCCATTTGCTCAAGATATCACGTTTTTTATTAACTTCCTATTTTGTAGCTGACTACAAAGTTACAACTGGGCATCTTCAACACTGATTCCTGGGTGACCGGATGGTGCTGAGACTAAGCAAGTGTATTCATCGCGAAGCCTACAGAGCAAGGAAGAAATGTCTGTTGGGAGTCATCACTGCAAAATCCATCATTTAACACCTCAAAGAATTAGGCGCCCTTGATTAAATTGATTTTCAGGTACCAGACAACCATTTCTCCAAACTGCCATCTGACGCTTCAAACGGCTGCTGACGATGAACGGTGAACCTTGCTGACTGGCTAACAAGCTCACTGCATGACTAAAGGTATTCTGCATCCAACGAATATACGCAAGGCATCTGAAAAGTGTATTAAGGACCTCAAAAGTAAAAGCGCCCCTGGCCTGAGAAGGCACGAACACCATTTTGACAAAAGAACTCTTCTCAACCGAATGCCCTATTTCGACCTCTGATATTTGGAGCTGGGATGGCCTGATTCGAGCACCATCTGTCTCGACGCGTAGCCAAAAGGACATACATGAGACGTTTCTAGAGGCGACGAAGCAAGAAAACTGCTTCTAAGACCTCAAATAGAAAGGCACCTTTCCCAAGATGGAATAGACGACCAGACTTGGCCATTTTCTGAGTTGTCTTCGTCTTTCAGTATTTTGCCAAAGACCTCACACATATGAGCGTTTGCCAAATCCCGAAGGCTGACGGCTGGGCTCGTTGAATAGCTGGAGTAACTACGCTCAAGTCTCATGAAGACTTCGAACGTCAATAACCTCATCTGACAGGCCTGAAGGCTAGGCGCCCCTGGCCTACAGAAATATAATGAAATTGATATGCCAGTCCGCTCGTGAAATTACGTGCTTGGTTGAATCTCTGCCACAATCTCTCAGAATGTCGGATTAACAGGCAACTTGGTGCGTTGCGAAACTGGACTAGAGTAGCACTGATGTCAGGAAGACATCATCTGCAAATTTTGCCATCTTAGGGATCATCTTGAAGGGCGCCCCTAAGCTACAGGGGCGCAATTACACCATCTGAGGAAGTTCTGTGATGTGAACTCATTTCATAAGCTCATCTTCTGACGTTGACTGCCGGAGTTCTGGGACTCGGATGACTACGTTTGATAGCTCGTCGGACAGGCAGACTAGTCGTGAAGAGATTGACTGCATCAACCATCAAGAAAACCAAGATCTAACTCTCCTTTAAAGAATGCGCCCTTGAGCTACAGGGGCGCAAAAGCTGTAAAACAACAAGCTTCTGCAAACTGCAACCTCTGGAATCTTCAACTTCTGATGCCTGTAACCGGAGTTACGAGTCTCGGATAACCTCGCTGGATAGCTTATCGGGTAGGCAGACTAACTTTGAAGAGTCTGACTGTATGCTTGAGCATTTATCACAAAATTTAGACCTTCAAAAAGAAGGGTGCCCCTGGGCTACAGGGGCGCAATTCTGCTTTTCCTTGAGAAATCTTCAAGAATTGTCCATTGAAATCATTATTTTGGCCACTGAAATGACCATTCAAAAGTATAATTATCGCTGTGAAACGCTCCTCCACCGTGAAATGCTTTGTTTTGAGTCTCTGATTTAGGTTCTGATCAATGGAAACTGCCTTTGACTGACAAAACATTAACAAAACTCCATGCTTGATATTGCCCAAAAACTGTATTAATCATCATTTTAACAAGGTTTAGACCATTTTATGCAAAATGCCTTGATGAAGCAAAAAATTTGGTTTGGGTACAACAGCTTCCAACATCTCTCTATTTTTTGTTCTGTGAATATTGTGCTTTATTTGGTAAATCTTTCGAGAAAACTTCAAACCAACAGTTGCAAATTTAGATCAGGGAGAACCAGGGGTTTTCATAGTGGTATCAGAGCATGAATCCTGCCATCCTGTGTTGGTTGTCAAAAGAAAAAGTTCAAATTTAGGGTTTGATAAAATTCAGAATAATAATTAAGGGAGACGTTGCTATCTCTATGGCACTCGGATTTGAAGATAATTCAGTATATGCCAGCCGCCAGTTATCTGGAGTAAAGACAAACAGATTACAGAGTCAGCCGCTACATTCTAAGTTGTAAGTTTAATAAAAGACAAACCATGACTTATTCTTCAGGCAGATTTGAAGATGTCGCTAGGAGACAAAGAGGGAAGAATTATTATTTTTGTTGGTTCGATTTTGGGAATGATATAATTGCACTTGCTGGAGGATACAGACAAATCAGGGAAAGACAAATTAGTAAATATTATGTTCAGGAAATCGTGGCTCCTCAATCAGGAGTGGCGCTGCATTATATTTTGAAAGAATCCGATTTCCATTTTGAAGCTAAGTAAAGACAAAGAGTCGATTGTCTTATTATCTGACATTGAAGCTGCTCACTCAGCAATAAGACAATATTAACAGATAAGACAAAATATTTTCTGTCACAAGAGAATCGTGGCAAATAAAATATATTTTAATTTTGAGATATTTGTTAATAAACTGGGCGCAAACTTTAGAAAAGATATTATTGGAAAATCGTGGATGACCATTTACCTCCAGCAATCCTAGCGCAACTTTGTTAAGGCAGAGATAGGCATTTTCGGGAAGATAGCGATTGGGGCTGCTACAGACACGAATTTGAATAAATTCTTATTCAAAGACGTTAGCTATAGGAGGAAACGCTAATACTCCGACGACTCCAAAAGAGATCGACCATTCTGAGGAGGCGATAGAAAAGACAAATGAAATCTGGAGATAATAATTTTGAAGAAGTCGACACCTCTTGGTATTATCGTGGCAACAAACAGAAGAAGACAAATTCCAAACCAAATCATGGAAATTGCAGGAGCTACTTATTTTAATCAAAAGAGATCGATTTTATTTGTTGACGGGATTGTATTATCTGGAAAACAAGCCACATGAATAAGCCATCCAGCATCCGATAATATTTATCATGCCTTTTCGTAACTATGATGAGTGCCGCTTCAAAAAGACCATTGGTGATTTGTGAAGACGAGGACAGAAAGATTCAATCCGGAGCCACTAAAGACAATTAGAGATAAAGGAGAGCTCACAAAGGACAAAGGGAATTCGTCTTCATCAAGGAGCTCGACTTCAAATAATCATTGCCTTGTTGGGCGTAACTATCATAGAGACATTCGAAATTATCTCCAGGAGAGGGGAATGTTCAAAGCCAACCGCTGCCTCTCCTTGATCAGTTTGATCTAAGGAAAAGCTTCTTCCAGGTTCATTATATATTTAATGCATTGTATAAGCTGCGTTAGAACTGCATATAGATGCCCAATATTAGTGTTAGACTTGCAACTACAAAACCAGTAATAACTGCATTATAACAGATCAACTAGTGTTGCTGTCATAAACAGTATTCATGTAATGAAAGATTGTTGCACTGTAGTTATGTTTTGAATATTGACTTATTCAATGGTGACCAATGAAAACTCAAGCATCTCTATAGACAATTTGAATATCCTTCCTTGAGTTCTTGGTAATTTGTTTATTAATTTTGAATGTTTGGGAAATCCATTTGTTGTCAGTGTATAAGGGAGTTGGGCTGTGAATGACAAATGTTTGTCAATATGTCACTCAATTTAGAATGTAAATATATATTGACACCAAAACAACAGCACAATAAGCACTAGTGCTCTGATACCAACTCAAATTGAAGCACAATTTTTACAACAAGGCAATAACATAGAACAAAGATTTTCAAAAATGAAATACTTTCATTAACTCAAAGATATTACATATATCATATATGCTTTTGGCATTATCAGATTTTTGATCATCCAAAACGCTCGAAGCGCAGGAGAGAGCATACGTCTGATATGTTGAACACCAGACTATTAGACTTATGGACTCTAGACAAGGCTCAAGACTCAATCTCTAAGACTCTATGCAAACTTGGAATCAACCCTGAATGCCTCAAATGAGCTCTTGGGGCCTTATTTATAGGCTTCAAATGACCTGGAGAACCAGTCACCAAAACCTTTTACCTATTCTACTAGGTCATTTTCTCTAGAAAATGCAAGGAGGATTATCTTGCCACATGGCAGACATTGTCAGTCCTTGATTTTCTCAACAACCTTATTTATTTGACCATATTATGGAGAGGACTAAAATATCTACTAGAATATTTTCCGTAGATATTGTCTATCTTTACTTTTTAGATAGTGGACAAAAATAATTTTTACATATGGGAATCTTTTGTACAAGATGATCTTTTTAGTACAAGGGTCCACCATGTGAGTAATCTTTTTGGTACAAGATTTTTCTAGCTTCACATGGGTTTTGTCTAGAAATTTCCCCACCTTTTGAATTTTTGTCCATATTTTACTTTTTACTTTCTCCATAATGTTTTATTCTATTATGACCTTATACTAGACATACTATTTATTTACAATATTTATTTTCACTTTTATGACACCGTGAAGTGAGAACGACCCACTTAACACCCGTAAGTGGCTACAGGGATCTTGCTTGTTAAAACAGAGTTGCATCTTGTTGTCAGATCTTAATGTGGCTGACATCATGGCACAGACAAGCCCTTGTGCTAGCTAAATTATGCCACCCCTTATTTATTTATTTTATTTATTTACAATATTTACAAAATTATACTCTTTGTGCCAAATCTTCATCCATTTTCCCATCCATAAAGAATACGCCATCTCACAAGTTCTGGTAAGAGATGAATGCCAGGTTGTCGGAATATATTTTCGAAGTCAAATAGGTAGTGATATGAATAATAGTGCTTTATCTTTTTTGTAGCAAACTGGCATGTGATTGGATCATACCATTCTCCAATAATCTTCATATCCTCATGTCGTATCATCCACTCAAGTTGGCTATATGGGAAATGGACTACTAGATTCAATATGAATATAAGAGTATTTTCTTCAGTACTGGCCTTGAAGGGAGTCATTTGGCATAACAAGATTTTACAAGATGGACTAAATATTGTAGTTAAGTCCTGCAATTGGTGGGATCCATATGGAAAATGCCTCATAATATCTCTGCAGCTGAAAATAATATGGACCTCCTTATACTATCTAACCAAGTGCTTTAAGACAATTATTTGGCCTTTTGTAATCAATGGAGATAAGATATGGATTTGCTTCATACCTGGTACAACATGAATATCTCCCCATCCTTGGTACTGAAATATAGGTGTTGGATTATAGAAGAAATTATCTTCTAAAATCTTTCTCTGACATTCTTCAGGAAGATCTTTGATTTTCCGAATAGCAGAATCTTGAGGATCTACAGGAAGAAGATTCCCATTCATATCAAACCTTCCAATGACTTGGACAGACTAAACTTTTTTTGGGGAATTAATATACTTGATTTTCCTGTGGTTTCCCAATATTACCCTCATCAGAAGAAATGAAAATGGTTCACATTGACTCAAAAAATCCCACCCTACGAGGACATCAGTATCTATACTATTATCTTGCTAGAAATTACAAAGAGAACTAAAGTCATCTATATGTACAAGGATATTAGTAGCTTTGTTCTGCATAGTTCTGATATTGCCAAATCCTTTGACTCTAATCTGTTGGCTATCCCAATATATAGATGGCAAAGCATGACTTTGGGCAATACTAATTGTGGATCCTGTGTCTAAAAGTGCAGAAAGACTCTAGCTAAAACCTTCTAATTTAACACTAATTATTGGTTTACAGAGGACTTTTGGGCACCAACTAGACTGATCTAAAGACTGATTAGAAATTAAGCTATCTACATGATTGAGATCTTCAGTATGCTCTTGGAATGAATTTTCTTCAATCAGATAATCTTCTTCTTCGTCAAGATATGCGTCATACCTTTTCTAATCCTGTATTCCATTTTGGTTCTGGTCTTGGCTGCATCTTTTGCTCTGTCTTTGATTCTTCTTCTGGCTCTATCCTTAGATCTGGCACCCATTCTGGAGTTTGGATATTCCATGTTGACTGATCTATTGGCCAAAACATTGGTTTGTCTACAAAACTTGGTTCTTCAGGAATATCAAGTTCTTGAAGCCAATCTCTTTCATGTTCTTGAATAATTAAACTATGCTCTTTTACTTTTAGCATTGAAACTGTAGTCTTTGTAGAAGAAGATACTTCAACAGATCTTAGAGAAGAATTAGTAATTTATTCTTTCTCATCAGAGAATAAACTCTTTCTTCTCTGAACTATGAGCTTTTTTGGTTTGCTTGTTGCAATTGGTGTTTTCCCTTTCTGCTTCTTTTGACCATCTTCTTCTGAAGAGCTTTCTTGGCCAATTTGAGTCTTCCTATTTTTCTTTGCTACTTTCCTTATCTTTTCCAACTTTTTAGCCACAGACTCAAGTAAGGATTGACTATATTCAGAATTTCTTCTTCTGTTTTCTTCATGATTATGCTGAGCAGATGTCAATGCTTGAGCTGATTGTTGGACATTCCTCAATTGATAACTTAGACCAGAAGTTTCTTTCAACAAAGAAGAAGTCTGTCTTTCTATTTTTGCGACTGAAGATTCCATCTTATGTTGCATCTGAGTAATATGTGCTAATTTTTCATGATTAATAATACCAGTATTTGCAGAATCTCTAATATCTACAACCATATCATCCAGATTATCTTGAGCAGATATCATCCATTGGGCCATCCAATTTCTTTGGGCCTCAGAGTTCTTCTGTTTTTCTCCAAGTTCTACATGAAGTTTGGCTTCATATCTTCCCCATAACTTCTTATCAGGATTTATCACAGTAAAAGTTTCTGGGGTTGGCCATCTGCCTGGTTCATAGCCAACAACTTCTTTTTCAACACAACGAGCCTCTATTTTATATTTATTTATCTTCTCAGTGCCTGCTCTTGGAAGGCGATCCTTTGGGAGACGCTCTCTTAGCATACAACTCTTTTCTCCCATTTTGGTAATTTTTATCCCTTTCCCTTTATCACCCTGTTGTTCATCTTCTTTAGGTGTCAATGCTAATTTTTGACTGACCTCTCTTGCTAATTTGTCCATCAACTCAAGATTACTACTAAGATCAGATAATGTGGCTAAAGAAGATCTAGAGGGATATGGATTTATGGAGGGATGTTGTCTAAATGAGAGGTGATGAGAAGATCCTATGGCTTCTTCTAGATTGTAATCAATATATGGTTTATAGTTAGAACTTGGAACATGTCTTGATAAAGAATGAGACCTGGATATATGGGATAAACTAGGTCTACCACTAGTTGATGCTACAGGTTGCTCCAGGAGTGTCTCTTTTGATAAAGATCTTAATTCTATACTCGACACTCTTCTAGACTGTGTTCTCGGTTTGTCAGAAAATAGTCCTTTGGAGGGTACTGGTAGATTCTGGAATCTGGGTGCAGATGACTGGTTAATAAGTCTTTCTATAACAGAAAAACCTATATCAAAACCAGTATGATCAATATGTCTTCCAAATTCTAGAACATTGCAGTTGCATTCTGGAAAGGATATCCCCGCTGGAAAATTTGAAGGAGGAAACACAGTATTCAATAACCTATATATGCATCGTCCACCTATAGTGGCATAGATAGATTCTGGCTAAAGAATTATACCCTTAACTTGAAGTAACAAACAAAATGCATACTGTACATACTTATCATCTAAACTAATTGTGAAATTTGGACGCACAGAGATTTAGTGTTAGACTTGCAACTACAAAACCAGTAATAACTGCATTACAACAGATCAACTAGTGTTGCTGTCATAAACAGTATTCTTGTAATGAAAGATTGTTGCACTGTAGTTATCTTTTGAATATTGACTTATTCAATGGTGACCAATGAAAACTCAAGCATCTCTATAGACAATCTGAATATCCTTCCTTGAGTTCTTGGTAATCCATTTATTAATTTTGAATGTTTGGGAAATGCATTTGCTGTCAGTGTATAAGGGAGTTGGGCTATGAATGACAAATGTTTGTCAATATGTCACTCGACTGTATAAACTTATAATTGTTGGTTTGAGTTTGTCATATTGTATGTGGGTTGAGAATTTGCTAAAAGAGGTTCATAGTTTGTTGTCCCAACGCATTCGGCATCGGGCATAGAGTAATGTTCATGGTGAAAATTGCAAGGGAAGGTTCATTGGGGTTGAAAATGAAGTTTATACAAGAACTCGTGCCAAAGCTCATGCAGGCTTTTCAAAACTATGATAAGAATTTAACAAGGCTAATTCAACATCCAGGAAATTTGGATTCTTTGTTTACAAAGAAAAAGAAAGTAAACACTAATGCAAATAATCTTACCAGTGACAAACATGTAGATTGCATGGAAAATATTACCCATAATAGGTCTGATTTTCATGACTGCAAAGAAGTACCTTTGCAACATGTTGGCGTTTAAATTCGCACCTCTGGAATGCGTACTTGAAATGGACAGCTATGCACAGTAAAACTGTTCTTCAAATTAGGAGGGGAAGTTCCCTCTTGCTGATGGTATTGAAAGAAAGTAAACTAAAAACTAAGTTGCCTATCTTTTTGATCAGCTAGAGCACAAGGTTTATAAAACACAAACGCCGCAGCTGAGATTTTCTAATTAAGAACTTCAACTACGACTAACTTAAGCCAAAGACGTTTCTAACTTCTCAAGTAATAAGCAGAGCAAGAGAAATTAGAAATGAACAAGGTTGATTCTCTGACAAAGGCTTAAGAGAACTCTTTCTCAACATACATCTACACACTTCAATGTAGGCTGAAATTAAGATCACAAAAGTATAACACAATAAATGGAAATCTGAGACGTTATACCAAGGCAAAGGAGGCTCATGATTTTATTTCTCAAACTTCTAGAACGAAGATTACACTAAACACATGCACGGAACAAGAAATTGCAGCTAAAGAGGCTTGCAAACTTGTTCTTACACAAAAGGGACAGCGATTACAACAACTACTTGTTGGCTAAAAGAGACTCAACAATTCGCTATCATAAACACAATTGAACAACACTGAATAACAAATAGAAGGCACTTAGGCTCAGCGTCTTGTTATCACTAGCATGGTTAAAGAAAACTAATGAGCAAAGGCTCTTATTTATAGGCAAGCAGAGGAGTAGGGAACCCTAAAATCTCCTTGCTTTCACAATCTAGGGCTTGCTCAGCAAGCAAGCTTTATTTCTAAATCTAGGAAGAAGATAACATCTAACACCTAAGAAAGCAAGAAAAGAAGGAAATGCCAACTATTACATTTATATTATTTCTCTTCTTCAAAGAATGGATAAGAATTGTTCCAAGAATAGAAAGAAAGCGAAAAGAAAGTTTCTAGATGAAAGTCTCTTTAAATCTCAATCATATCCGCTAAAAAGCAGGAAACTGGGTGCTGGTCAGGTGCATTGATACTATCTAAGGCAATATTCCGATGCTCCAAGATCTCTTCGCCTTCTGTGATCAAACTTAGAGAATCACTCACTTCTTCAGCTGCTTTATGAGTTCTACTCTTGAAAAACATCGCTGCCCAAAAAGATGACTCACTAATTGATAACTTGGCGGCTCTGCAACTTTATGCTTCTGACACTTCGCTTGATTTCCAACAGAAGAGTATTGCACAACTCTTTTCCGATACCTTTCATTTTTCTCATATTACACCTTCTCTCGTTCTTTAGCTAAGATGATGAAGTTTTGACATAGTGTTGATTTGATCTTAAACTTGAGGGGAGTGTACTCCATATTGAAAACCTTGAAGAATGACTGTAAACTCGCCTATGTTGTAACGACCCAATTCTGCATAAATTAAAAATTTTCCAATTCTCACTTTAAACATGTAAAGGTAACAAGTGACAAAGATGATACAATAAAAATTTTCCTTTCTTTATTGATAAATCGTACAAGTTACAATATGTTTCCACACGAATTACATTTCTTTTGCAAATACAAATCAGAGTTCAAAAGTAATACAATTACATACATAGCTCGTAAGCTTTTGCACAAATAGAAGTAAGAATGTCCAGGAGTCCTTCCTTTCAAATCTTGGTACATCGGCCGCTTGCTGTGGAGGAGAAACATCACTCGGGCGCTTTTCCGCCAACCACGGACTTATAATGCGGTCCCCCGCACAATCATTTTGCAATGAACGGCCCTCCCTTCGAAGAGGAGATTGGTTGGGTATCCTTTAACAATTACCAACTGAGCATAGTGCTGTGTCCTACACACTAGATTCTTGTATCCCACAATCTCAACCTAGTATGTACTTATTGGACAACTGTGAACTGACAATGTAATCATCTTCTAATCAAAGAGGACGTAGGTACATTACATTACTATGGCCATAGTATTTTGGTTCAGTAAACGACTAAGTAAGTCATCTATCACTTACACTACTCAGGGCCGATTTGCCTTTGGGCTTCCTTACTCTACGCGTAGGCCGTGTCCTTCAGTGGGCTTAGTATACCCCAGACTACCTACCTCAAACAGTTTACTAGAAATGAGTCTTTAAGCAAGTGTTTGCTATCCTATCTCCTGTTTCCGGAATTCTTTATCCTAGGAGAGAGCTTCCTAATGTTAACCTAATAACACAAGCTAGGATTACACTTTGTTTAAACATCATTTCGTTCCTAGAATTTATTACATATTCTACGTATTCTCCATATACGGAGATCATACAAGTTTAGAACTTCAAACAGTTGCATAATCATTTATTACTACCAATCAACTATCATACACAAAAGACAGTCTTGAAGTGCAATGCATATAATTCCCTATTAATGCATATAACCAAATAGAATCCTTTCTTTTTCAAAACCCCCTTCCTAATCACATTTAAATCTCTTCTTTCCAAAATCCCATTCCTAATTAAATCTTCTTTAATTAAATTGAATGCAACAAGTTATTCTTTTAACTGTACTGATATTCCCTAATCCTTACCCATGCATAAGTATTCCCTAATCCTTACCCATGCATAAGATGAAATTCTTTTAAATCTTTATGCCATAAAAGATTATCATCAACAAATGGTTACTAAAACAATTCATTATTCTCAGTTCAATACAGACAGCGAATACAAGACAGTAAAGAAAATAACTTTAAAGTTTTTAAACTTTAATTCAGAATCATGCCTGTTTTAAGCTCCTTTTCCAGTAATACTCCTTCAAAAATCTTCTAATGTTGTTCCCAGCTAACAGTATCCTCACTCAAAAATTTCTCCAAATAAAGAATTTTATTGTTGTCTCACAGAAATTTATACTGAGAAAACTTAGCACACACTGAAACACTTGAAACAAATAACTAGCACAAACTCACAATATTTGCAGTGGATAAACTCTTTCTAAAAACGTCAAAGAAGAGAAAAATCTGAAGTGAATTCGAATGAGAGCTTGTGAGGTATTTATAGGTCGTAGTTAAAACAACTTCCCCATTTCTGGGCATGAATATTGACAAATTTCAATATTTACTCAGTCAAAGTGATACCTGCCATGCATCCAAACCTTTAGTCATGTTCTTTTATGATGAATCGACTCCTATACAGCCAGCAATTCGAAGAATCTTTCAACTTGAAACCAAAACGAAATCTACAGTCACGTTTTTCTGCCAGGCGTCAGAATTTTTCATGATATTTTTGCTGCGTTTTAGGTTAAGTCCCAAATCGACCCAGCTCAGTTGTTTGTTGCTATTTTCTGGTTTTAAAACTTTGACATTGTCTTCTTCCATTCCCAGCTGTGCAGGGAGCTCCGCCATTTTCACGGGTAAGTTCTTCATTTTATATTTTCTTTCATCTCCTTAAGTTCGACTTTTAAATTTTCCTTTTTGCTTTTTCAAATGCATTTTGAAAGGTTTAAGAATTATACACGGCTATCTTCTAATATTTAGGCTTTCACAATAATAAAATGCGAATTTAATCTTTCCACAAAAAATGCGAATTTAATCCTTTCGAAATTGAAATTGTTTTAATAATTTCTATTTATATATTTTATTTATTATTGTGTTAATTTAAACATTAATATTTATTTGTATATAAACGTATTTATATATAAATAAATATTAATTTTAATATTAACACATTTAATCAATAAAATATATAAATATATTATTATTTATACATTTCTTATGTATTAATATTTATATATATAAATATATATATTAATAATCTCCTTATTAATATATATATATCATATATATATAAATATATAATTAAATCCTCCAGATAATAATACTTGAATATCATTTATCAAGATACCAGGCGGAATGTGTACGTGTAAACATGTTTACATGTACTCTATGTATATACATATGTATGCGTATATACATGTCGATACATGTACGAGCATATCCATCTGCTTACGTACATACGTGTCGATATGTTTATACATTTAGATATGTGTATACAGTGTATACATGTGTATACGTACCTATTCGACCTGCATCACATTCTTTCTTTTACGTTCATTCACAGGGATTCACAGTAAAGTCAGATTAACATTCAATCACATCATATAAAGCATGGGGAAGTAAATCTTACTCCTAAGCCTAAGGTTGACTTATTTAGACCAACATAACTGACTTAGTTTCTCAGAACTTATACTGACGTGTGTGTATGCTCATTTGGTACTCGTTACTGCTTACCCGACCAAGTTCCTCCCCGAGTGATATCTCTCCTCTGTCCGGAGGATCAGTCTTCATACCTGCACACCATGACATGACATCAGCAGTCATATGCTCATAACAAAGCAGAATACATGAAACATTTAGATTATTCATAAATCAATAACCTTCTATTCTCCTTTATGCAATATTTCACCAAGAATAACATCAAATGAAACATCATTCATATTAAAAACAAGGTACAAGCATAATTAATTCACCTCTATAATTCACATTTACTCTATCTAGTGATGGTAAATTGTAACGTCACAATTTGGGATGTAACATATGTTCAGACAAGTTTTGAGCAACTTTCTATTTTTAGAATGCTGGTTTTTTGGCCTCAAACGGACAAATTTTTGGAAATTTTTCTGAGATATGGGTTTTGCTCAGAATTTCGTTGCAATACAACCCAGATTGTCCGTTTTTGAAAATTTTGAATTTAGACTAAAAAAGCAGCAAACCCTAATTTCTTCAAATTTTCTCGAAAAAAGCTGGCACCTGGGTTTTATTCAGAATACAATTTGGAATGAACCCAGTTGATCAGATTCGAAAAACACTGATGGCTGATGGAAAACGCATAAAACCCTAAAATCTGAAATTTTCTTGAAAAAAGCTGAGATCTGGGTTTTCTTCAGAAGACTGCTACAACTTGAGAAAATTTCTTGAAAATTCTTCAAAAGACTGGCATGAAGAGACGCAGATGGCTGAAAATTTGAAAATCTTGGCCGCCTTCTTGAAAAATTTGATCTTCTGGATGAAAAAAAACATGAAAAAGCAGGGTCTTATGTTGCTGGTCTGAAAATTATTTTTGAAAATCAACAACCTTGAGGTCTTGAATCTTGAATTAAAACTTCAAATTTGCTGCTCCACTCTTCTCCTTTGGACTCCACCTGCAAAAATGATGAAGATTGAATGGAAGAGATGTTTTAAATAGACTTAGGGTTTGAAAATAGGTTTGCTTTCTTTTGTTTTTATCTTCAAAACCCTAAAATCAGCTGGTTCGATAAACTTGGACATTCTCTTCCTCTTGCCATTTTGAATCTTTTGAAAATTTCACTAAGGCACTGTAAGTTGAGCGCCCTTCTTGGCTAGGGGCGCCAACTTTCTCGAGTTAGACATTTTTTTTGGAAATTTTCAACCTTTCACAATTTTGACCCCCTCTTTTGACCTCAATTTTTGGCTTCCAGATTGATCCGATGAACGAGCTGGATGATCCATCGCGTAGCCTAACTAATTCTGAGAAGATCACCCCGAAGACACTTCTGACAAAAAAAACTCGTTTTGACCTTCAAATTCATGGGAGCCTATTTCCTCCAGGGGCTCTGAACTTTCACAATGTGAGAAATTTTTACATGATTTTCAATTTCTTCATTTCCCTTTGATATTCTAATGAAATCTTGATTTTGGGAGCTACACTGATCCGATTGACTAACCGTCTGCTTCGCTGGATAGCTCAATTGAATCTGACGAGGTGATCCTGGAGATTGCATCTGCAAATTCTAACATTTCATGCTTCAAAACCTTGGGCGCCCTTTCTCTCCAGGGGTGCCCATCTTAACCAGACTTAGAAACTTCTTCAATATTTCTTAATCAACTCTCTTCTACAGATGATCTCGTCAGATCTGATGATCCGGGCGTCTGATTGACTGATGGCTGGACTCGTCGCGGAGCTGAGGAGATTCTGAGAGGGGTCTTCTGGGAGTGACTTCATCAAAAAGTTGAATCTGAAGCATCAAAAGCTTGGGCGCCCCTGGCAAGCTGGGGCACCCAACTTCACCAGAGTTAGCCATATTTCTGTATTTTCTTCTTGCTTCTGACTTTTGACTCTTGTCAGACCCTCTGTTCCGTCTACTACATCTAGTGGTTGCCAACTCTGTTTAACGTGCTGAAGGTCTCCTTGGAAAGCCTTATCAGTTCTGAGGAAGTGATCTTGGAGGTTTCGCTGGCAAAATCATTCGTTTGGGCTCTCGAAATCATCAATGCCTTTCTCTTCTAGGGGCGCCCATTTGCTTCAGACTTAGAATATTTTACCTGATTTTCATCTTCACATTTGAACCGTTATTCCATACTTTCAGCTCGATCTGGATTTGTCAGAGAATGACCAGTCAGATGCTCTGACGAAGACAGCCGTTGCGAAGCTGATTGAATTCTGAACAGACTGAGCTCAATTGCAAACCCTAATTGCTGGATTTTCCCTTCCAAAAGACTGGGCGCCCCTGGGCACCTGGGGCACTGAAAACTTCCAGACTTAGAAAATTTTCCGTTACTTTCATGATTTTCACTTCATCTTCTAGTTGAAAACCCTCTGTTTGACCTCAAATTCCGGGTGACTGAATGATCCGATAGCTGTGCTTCCGGACTCGCTGCAGAGCCGGGAGGATTCTAAACAACTTTGTCTAGGAGCTCAAACCCTAATTCCATCATTTGATGCCCTAAAAAGATGGGCGCCTATCTCCTCTTAGGGCGCCCATGTCAAGCAGTGTTAGTCAAAATTTTACAAATTTCACCTTCTTTCCTCGTTCTTCGTGCATGCTCACCAACTCAACTTCTGCTTAGTGCTTGAGTGTTGAATCTGACGCTTGGCAGCTGACTGACCTCCATTGATCACTTTGGAGCTCCTGAAATGCTTCTGAAAAAGCAAAATAGACCCACTAGGGCAAAACTAATCTTTTTGAGATTTTGACTGCACTAGCCTGATATGGACATATTTTGAACCAATCAAAATCAGTTTGGACCCTAGCAGACAAACTTTCTATTTTTAGAAAGTTTTGTCAATATCCGTTTCGAAAGAAACCCAAAAAAAGTTACTATTTTAAAAAGAAAATGCTAAAAATAGCAGTTTTCCTAAAAAGTAGGGATGAAAAACTGAGATCTGGGTTTTGTAGATTAGGTTGCTTTGAGCAGACCCAGATAATCAAATTTTGGAAATTTTTCATTCTTACGCCTCATACAAGACATGCACACCCAAATTTTGACCTTTTTGACAAATTTAATAGGATTTTTACCTCATTTCTTCAAAATGTATAAGTGTAAAAAAAAATTTAATTTTGGGGTACAACACAACAGCAAGAGACAATAGTGACCTCACATGTGCAAGATGCTTCTATTGAGTTGTCACATGAAGGTACTCAAGATTTGGGTACTAATGGTGCAATGTGTGATGTGGATTCATGTCATGGTGAGTCTGATTTTCCAGATCAGACCTTAGAAAACAAGCTACAAGGTTCATATGTTGACATAGAATCCCAGGATCGTGAGTTGGAAGGTGATACAGTTAAATTGGAAATGGAAGTGTGTGAAGATACTGTCATATCAGCAGCTTCTACCTTGCCAGTTGAGCCATCCGATGAGGTGCTTAGCAACAGTACCTTGGACGCTGATGTGTGCACTAATGATAGCACACATGTTGCTGATCATGAGGTGAGTGATGAGGATATAGCCTCATATCACAGTGCAGATTTTGTGTCAGAACACTTGCATGGGAGTCATTGGTTTTAGAGTCCTCATCATTCGGTTGGGCAACTTAAGGTTAATGACGGCATGATTGCCATAGCCATTGAGCATTATGACGTTGCTCGTTAGATGTTGGCTACCTTTGCTTGGAGTACTCCTATGACAGATGAGCACGGTGATAGTAGCCTTTCCCTTGCAGAGTTCCACACTCTAAGTGAAGCGATTGGAAAAATGAAGAATAATTATTTGCTATTACTTTCCGATCGTGATTTCCTTCTCAAGTGGGATGCAATCTGTTATGATGCCTTGCAGGGGAAGGAAGAGGAGGTAGACGAGCTCACTCATGAGCTTGAGGTGACTATGCACTCATTGCAAAGCGCCTAGTTGGCCCTTCAGGAGTCACAGTCACGGATGGAGAAGCTTACCGTGGAGTTGAGTTTGGCATAGTCTCCACCAGCTGCGGATACAGTACAGTTACATACAGTGGCAGTTGGTGAGGATCTTCTATCCACGGGTTGTAGTGAGGATGTGGTTACATCTATCACGAATATAGGTACAGTAATCTCAGTTGGGATGAGTACTTTGGTTGAGAGCAGTAGAGAACCACTTGTTGCATCAGGTTTTCTTGAGGTTAGTGTTGATGTGTTTTTCGTGACCGCACCAACACAGAATAAAGTTTCCCAACAGCGACTCTATCCTCTCTTGAACAAAATCTCTTGCATGCAAAGATTGCTAGAAAGATCATGCATTCAACTCCAAGGTTCCTTCATGCAGTGGATAGTCTCAGTTGGCTCGATGTGATTTGCTGGTATTTCAAGGGGACTTACAAAATTGTTCAACGGCGGAGAAAGGAATTCGAATGTTTGAAAGGTTTTGTCTATAAAGCTCTTGTTTCCTAAACTAACTAGAAAGTACTAACTTTAAATGGTGGCAGGGATAAGAAGGTTCTAATCTACTCTAAGGCGTGGGACATGGCAATCCATTCTCGCAGACTTCAACAGAGCTTTGCTTTGCGTCACTTCGGACAGCCTCCACAAAACCGGTGCAATCTTCAGAGGAGTAACCAAAGGTATTCAAATCATAATTCAACACGAAGACACCGTCACAACGACGCATACCAACATGTGAATCACAAACGAAGTTAAGTCCGCAATGTTCCAGTTGACCACACAAAGTGAATTCACCATCAGCGAACACACTAGTGGTATGGATAGACGAAGCTTGCTCGAATCAAACGCCACATCCCATAACTAGCATCTACTTACATGAAATGAAATTTATTCTACTTTAAGATTCTACTTGAATTGGAAGGACGAAGAAATCTTGCTAGCTGCTCACAACAAAAAATTTCAAACATCCTCCAGTGCTGGGCAACTTGGGCGCATTTAGAGGGAGCCACTTCAATTTTTTATCTCCTTCATGCAGCTTCCACTAGAGGGCGCATTTACTAGGGTCAATTGCCAATTTATCGACACTTAGAAAGTTTTCAAGCTTCACCATGTTGCTAGGGCCCATATGAGAGGTCCAACTTCCATTTTGCATACTTAGAGAAATTTCAAGGCTTCCTCCAAGTTTGGGCGCATTTGGGGTCATGAGGAGGAAGTTGCAATGCTTTGAAAAACTTTTCCAAAATTCACCTTCAGAATGGGCATATTTAGGGAGGTGGGAAGGAATTTCCCATGCCTTAAACTTTTTTAAATTACCTTGATTCTCCCAGGGCGCATTTGAGAGGGGCAACTGGAATTTTCAAATGCCTTAGTTAATTTTCCTCACCACCATCCTTGCTTGGGCGCATTTGAGGGGTCAAACAGGAAATTTCACATACTTCAAAACTTTTTATCATCTTCATCAAGTTGAGGGTGCATCTAGGGGGCTGCGCAGGATGTTTCTCAGACTTAGACATTTTTTAAGCTTGCTCGCCCTTGTTTACTATATTTAGTAAGTTTCTAGTTTTCACTCTTCTGAAGCTTGGATTGATTTGAAATTCTCACCACAGGGCCTTCATGATCTAGTTGATCTGTTCACACTGCCATCTTGCGTCGACCTGCTATTTATAGCCTGTTTGTGGAGGTGATTTACTATTTATAGTAACTGCTTGGTTTCAGGACTTCTGCAACTCCGTTTAACTTGAAATCTGACTGACGTGATCCTCATGGGTTAACTGGCCTGTTCACACTGGTGTCTCGCACTGACCTGCTATTTATAACCTATTTCAGAAGTGACTTACTATAAATAGTAAGTGCTCGGATTACCTTCAAATTTTACCAGTGGAATCCTTGAAAGATACTGATCGCAGTGGGATACACCGGTTTTCGGAGATTTTGGCGTTTGACCTCTCATTTTAGGTCCCGAAGCTGGAACTGGAAACCCTAATCTGGCTTGCATGTCAATCAAATGATCTTTGTTTGTCCCCGTTTCCATTGCATGTCGGTTCGTTTGTGATATTGAAGTGCTAGGCAGCTGCCAGAGTCAATCTGCTAAAAATAGTAAATGCCTGAAAAAGTGATCTTTGCATGCATGTTACCTTATTGCGTAGCTCTTGAAAAACCCATGAAGAATATGAAATATGCCAACCAATTTTTTTCTTGAATTATCATAACACAAGCCAACACTACGCCAATGGATTAGCATTAGCATCAAAACTGAAATCCAAGCTTGAAAGAACTCAACGCCAAGAATGCACACTCAATCCTAAGGAAGGATAGTTGTTGTCATATGGCGGAGAAATTAAAGAACAGTACTTGAAATGAAACAAACTCAACGTCAAGAATGTGCACTCAAGATCCCACTGAGGGCGAGGTGCTAACATATGACGGAGTTATTAATTGAAAACTGAAACAAATAGGCGGATAACCAGCCATGAAGAAATCCGCTCAACCACTTAAACAGTGGGGGGAAGAAAACAACATAATCCAAACTAATTCCTCCGCTGCGGCGGGCATCCACTAAACAGTGGGAATTCTCCACTTAACAGTGGGTGATAGAAAATAAATACAAATCAGATTCCTCCACACTGGCGGTAAACCATCCAGGGGTTATGATATTTGCATTAAAGATCACAAGTAAATGCAGTAAATAAATGGTTGGATTAGTACTACTAATTCTCAACCTTACAATTAAGAAAAACTGCAAATTACAAGTGTTACAATAGAAGAATGAATGCAAATATGTGAAGGATGAATTTAGCTAGTTTATATAACTCTCAAAGACTGAAATTGAAGCCAAATTCTGAACTTATTGAAGTCTGATAATAAAAACCAGCAAACTGAAACTGTAAACCAGCAACCTGTAAAACAATGAAATGCTCATAACTCTTTCAATATACCTCTGAATTGAATGAAACGAAATGCAAAGTCTCTTTGGAGGATAGGCGCCCAAACTCAAACCACAAAACTGCATCAAAACTCAAGATATTATTTTGCACGAATCCCAATGCACTCTCAAGATGGTACGGCCCTCAAGAGGGGCGATTTCTCTTGCTAAAAATCAAATACTTGGAATTAAATTCTGAAATTCTCCAAATATGATCGCCATTAGCATAGAATTGCAAGGATCAAATACCCATAACCAAAATAAATTCACATCAAAAGCTGTAAATGAAAAACACCTTCAGCTGTGTATACACAGCAACATTAAAACTGAAATTCTCACCAAAATTCACCAACTTTGAAGCACAATCTGCTAGTCTGATTGAGAAGCAGCAATAAGACCAACTAGGTGTTGTCTTTCAAACACGAAATTGGATTGGAACTAGGAGGTAAGCATCCCTCGAAGTATTAAACAAGTTGTCATTTTGATAGCATAACATTAGCATAAACATTCGATAATCAGCTCTTCAAACAACAACAATATATAAGCTTTAGTTGGCAAATGAAGCAACAAGAACCCTTCAAATTCAAAGAAGTTGAATCACCTCAACTTCCAAAAGGGACGCCACCTTTTTGCCTTTTACTTTTTTTGAAATAATAAAATATTACTCAACCTCCTTTAGGCGTCCAACTTCACTTTGCAACAATAAAGCATTTAATAAATCATTAAATGCACAATTGACCCCCTTAATGGCCCCTCTTTTAAAACAACATGAAGTTATTACTCCTAGGCGTGGGGTACAACTGAGAAACATGAAATTTGACTAAGTATAAACTCAACTCATGAAGAAAACCAAACCCAAAGCCAAACTGAGACTAATGGATAACAAGATGACTTGAGTTGAACTGCTGATGATGCCACTGCCAAAAATAGTAAGTTTACCTCAAAACCAACAGGAAGTAGAACTAAGTTGGAAGCAAGACTTAATGAAAGTGGAAACCCTAAATTCGCACATCTGAGTAGCCTATGGATTTCCGGAAATAGGCTAAAACCAAATGAAGAGCGTATGGCCAAAATGGGGACATTACAAAATATGCCGACATGCACTGAAAAATCCTACATGCAATCCCTAAAAATAGTCTTTGAAGACAGCTCTTGAAAAAGGTCCTGATCCTGGTTTGCATGTTACATCACTACGAGGCTTTCGAAAAACCCACAAAGAATATCCAGACATGCGTCAAAGACTCCAACATGCAAACCCTAAAAATAGCCTTCGAAGTCAAAATTGTTGAAAGTCATCATCTTAGCTTGCATGTTATACCATCGCAAAGGTTTCGGAAAACACATAAATATTCTCCAAACATGCACTGAAAAACTTTGCATGCAAACCCTAAACTTTGCCTCTGAAGCTGATACTTGCTAAAAATAGAAAGTTGTCAGATCTAGCTCAAATTTTGTAGGCAAGCAGTTTGACGTGTCCCAAATGCAGTGTTACAGTTAGAATTTCAAAAGTGTTGACAAAATGCCCCAAATCAGGTACTTACTAAAAATAGTAAGTTGTCAGAATTCAATGAAATTTTGCTGGGAATCTGCTGGAAGCTTACTAAATGCAATGCCAAGCTCAGATTTCAATTTGCTTACTTGAATCAACCTCAAACTGGCATGAAGAAAGAAACCCTAATTCTACAGACTTAGCCAAAATCTCAATTCAAGCTCGAAGACGTTCAAAGACGAGCACACCCGGAAAGACAGACAGCAAAGAGAGAGCAGGAAAAACCAACCAAAATCAAGCCAAAAGACCCAAACGAAGCAAAAACTAGGGGGTGTTGATGTGTTTTTCGTGACCGCACCAACGCAGAATAAAGTCGCCAACGGCTACCCTATTCTCTCTTGATCAAAGTATCCAGCATGCTAAGATTGCGAGAGAGTTCGTGCGTTCAACTCCAAGGTTCTTTTAGTGCGAATAGGCTCAGTTGGCTCAATGTGATTTGCTGGTATTTCAAGGGGACTTACGGAATTGTTCGGCAGTGGAGAAAGGAATTCAAATGATCGAAAGATTTGTCTATAACGTACGGGTTTCCTATTCTACCTAGAAAGTACTAAATTGAAATGGTGTAAGGTTTAGAGAGTCTAAATCTATTCTAAGGCATGGGACATGGAGATCAATTTTCACAAGCCTCAACCAAACTTCGCTTTGCCTCGCATCGGACAGCTTCCACGGAGTCGGTGCAATCTTCAGAGGAGTAGTTCAAGGTGTTCAGATCACAACTTAGCATGAAAATACCATCACAACAACGCATATAGACATACAAATCATGATCGAAGTTAAGTACATGATATTCCAGTTGACCACACAAGGCAAACACACCATCAGTGAGCTCGTTAGTGGTATGGATAAGCGAAGCTTGCTTAGATCAAACACCACATTCCACAGCTAACATCTACTTGCATAAAAAAAATGAAATTATGCCACTCTATGCTACTTGAAGTAGAAGGGATGAAGAAACCTCGCTAGCTATCCATAACAAAGACGAATTTCACCATCAATGAAAAGATCTTTTATTATGAAAGTTTTACACGACAATCTCTTGCAAAAGTTTTCAAAGGAAAACTTTCCTTCTTCTTCAACTACACTATCAATCTATACTAAGCTACTTCTAAGCTATCACCTAGCTGTCTCTCTATTCTAATCTCTATTGTCTAACTTCTACTTCTAATGAGATACAAATGAGGGGGACTCCCCCTTTTATAGTTGGCCAAGTCCAACGGACGGCTCAGATTACAATCAGCTGGATGGCCCAGATTGTGCCACCTCAGCCCTAAACAAGATTCACCCTAAAAACAGCCACCAAGAGGAGTGGGGTAATAAATGAGCCATTAATGGCCACCATCTTCTAGAAGATTCCATCTTTGAAACGCGTTCACACTGTTCTCGATCCTCTTCTTGACGTTGTTCTTCAACTTCGCTAGAGCTTCCATTCTTTTCTCCATCTTGAGTTTTGAAAACATTTCTTCTTTGTCACTTGAGCCTCAACACTTAGCCATTTTTCGCAACTTTTCTTCCTTCGAGGTTGAAATGTCATCTTGGATCACTTAAGTCATCACCGCTTGGTCTCAACGTTTCTCCTGCAAAATAAGCAAGGAGAAGGGTATTAGAACACTTCATAATATAAATTCACTTTACTTACCTGATTTTCACGCTTTGATCTCCAAGGGATCATTGTTCTTCCTTAGCCAACTTCGCGTTCAAATTCCTCATGCCTTAGCCAAATTTTCAACCTATCTTGCATTCTACTCGGCATACTTCACTCTGATATTTCATCCGACTCAGGCTCGAGAAAAATGCTTTCATCAGGAACTCGATCAAAAATCATCTAGGCGATCACTTTCAAATTCATTGTGTGGAGGATTTTACCTTGAAAACACATTTTCTTCACATTTGCCTTAGGAAATTTTAAAATTTCCCTTAGGAAAATTCATCAACTTGGTGCCCATTTGAAATCTTTATCTCAGAATCCTTGGCAAGCTGTGGAAGACCTTAAAGTCCATTCCTCATCACAAACGTCCAGTACCCAGAAGAAAATTTCCTCTGAAACGTGATGAATCCATGGGTACACAACGAACGGGTTCATTTAAAATTTTAAATTTTTAAACCTTAGAAAAATATTACTCCACCAATTTAAATCCGTTCTTCATCTCTGTGAACATCCCGTTGCTCTGACTTGAAAAAATTTTATCAATCCTGCAAGGCCAATATTCTCGAATTCCATCACTGGAAGATTTGCTCGTGCTTCGGGAAGAATTTTCACCACCTTGGGTCTAGGCGTATTTTCTAAGGAAGAAAATACTTTGCCTTGAAAAATTTAAATCACCTTGAAAACCTTGCCTAGAAAATTTTATATTCAACTCAATCACTTTGCCTGTGAGAAAAATTTATTTCACTTAGAAGATCTTCCTGCAAGCACATCATATTTTACTTCCATCATCTTCAACGCCTTAGGAAAAATTTTATTATTTTGCAACTCCAACGCCTAGCAACTTTGTTTTATTCATCACCTTGCATTTTATTTCGCACTTGAAAGATATTTAAATTTAAAATTCCAACGCCTTTTATTTTTCACTCACCACCCTAGGCGCATCATGTGTGAAGAGAAACAAGCTCTCAACGCCTAGCATTTTATTCACCCTTGGCAATATTTTCTAACACCTTGGCACTTACCACCTTGGGCGCACATAGCACTTGAAGAAGAATAAAAACCACGCCTAGCATTTACCTTGTTTTCACCATGCCTTGGAGTATTTCACTTCACCCTTTACCTTATTCACCACCCTACATTCACTTTTACTCTCCTCAACTTAGGCGCATTTTGGCTTGCATGAAGGATGACTCTTCAACTTCCTTATTTCGTCTTCACATGGCCCCATTTGGGCGCATTTAGGCATATGAGGAGGATGAGCTTTTGTTGACTTGTTGACTTCTTTGAACTTGGGCGCATTTTGATGGGTGAGGAGGACGAATTTCTTTGACTCCTTTGACCTTTTGTTGCATGGGCGCATTTGAGAGGGGGAGGAGAATGAAGCCTTTTTCCAACGCCATTATTTGACTCTCCAACTTCCCTTTTTTGTCCTTACATGCCCTCTTTTGGGCGCATTTTACCATGGGAGAAGGATGAAAGATGTTGACCCCTTGACTTTCTTGCTTTTTGGGCGCATTTCCACCTATGTGCAGGATGGGCACATTTAGGGGGTGGTGGAGGACGAGTTTTTAACTTAAGCCATTTTTCAACATCCAAACTCTCAAGGTGGGCGCATTTTAGCATAGCTGCAGGATGAAGTTCTTTGACTTTCCTTGACTTTCCAAGCATGGGCACATTTGAGCCTAGGAGGTGGACGAGTTTCATACTTGGAATTTTTTATGCTTTCACCTTGAGTTGGGCGCATTTTGCCATAGCTACAGGATGAAAAACATTGACCTCTTTGACTTTTATGCTTCATGGGCGCATTTTGGCTAAGCAGGAGGACGAGTTTTGGACTTAGAATTTTCTCCATGCCTCTTCATCAACTTGGGCGCATTTTCAGGTAGCTGCAGGATGAAGTCCAATACTTAGCCACTTTTCCTGACCTCTGCCAGTTTCTCCATGCCTTACTATTTATAGTAAGTCTCTCGATTTTTGCATCTCTGAAGCTCAGAACGATTTGAAATTTCAAACATTGCATCCTCACGACCTTGTTACCCTGTTGACACTGCTATTTTTAGTTGGCCTGCTATTTTTAGCCCATTTCTTAAGGTGGTTTGCTATTTATAGTAATTGCCTACTTCTGATACCTCCACAGCTCCATTTGCCTTGAAATTCGAATGACGTGCTCCTCACCACGTGACCTTTCTGCTGACATCGGCGCATGCAACTGATTTGCTATTTTTACCCTGTTTCCAAAATGACTTACTATAAATAGTAAGTGCTCCGTTTGACTTCAAATTTTACCAGCAGATAGCCTGAAGGATGCTGATCGTGGTGGTTTACACCGTTTTCGAAAAATTCTGACTTTTACCCCTCTTTTTGGGCCAAACTGAAACCCTAATTTGTTCTACATGCGTATCAAATGATCTCCGTTTGTTCTCATTTCTGCTGCATTGCGATCAGCCCGTGATTCTGAAGTGTTGGGAGGCGGCTGTCGGGATGCATCTGCTAAAAATAGTAAGTTGCCAAATGAGTGACCATCTCCGTTTGCATGTCACATCACTGCGAAGCTCTCGAAAAACCCATAAGGAATATGCAGACATGCGAAGAAAACCCTACATGCAAACCCTAAAAGAGCCTCGGAAGATGAACTCTGAAAGTTGTCGTCTCACTTTGCATGTTATCTGTTGCGAAGGTCTCAGAAAACCCAGAAGGAATCTCCAGACATGCGTTGAAAAACTCTGCATATAGGCTCTGAAATTTGTTCTGGAAGCTGAACTGCTAAAAATAGAAAGTCGTCTGTTTTAGCTCAAATTTTGCACACGAGTAGCTTGATGTGTTCTGAATGCAGTGTGACTGTCGGAATTTCAAAAATGCTGACGGAACGCCTCGAATTACACACTTACTAAAAATAGTAAGTAGCCGGAATCTGATAAAATTTAGCTGGAAACCTGTTGGGAGCATACTGACCTCAATGTTAATCCTTATTTTCAATTTATTCACCTTGCTTGACCTTGAACTGACCAGGAAAGTACAAACCCTAATTTTAGACTCGGCCAAATTCACGTCTAAGCTCAACGGCGAAGAAATCCCCAGAAAAGGCAGACAGAAAAGAGACGGATAGAGAGAGAGAGAGAGAGAGACAAAAACCCAAGCCAAAAGACCAGAATGGAGCAAAAATTAGGGGTCCCCATTTTGAATGGGGCGATGTGTGAAAAGGTCAAAACAGGGGGTCCCCATTTGCAATGGGGTGATGTGTGAAAAGGTCACAACAGTTAGTACCATGACAGATGATGTTGGACAAATTATTGAGAGCTCTTATGTTGTAGTGGTGGATTCTCCTGAGAATTGTTAGTACACGACGCTACTCCATCATCATCACAGGGGACTTGCAGACTGTCATCTGGTTGGGAGTATAGCTCTCATGTTGATTTGTTTCCCTCCTGCAAGAAAATTTGTTACTTCATCCCATGCAGCTGATTTTGGAAGCCAACTTGTTGTGTCTTAGAGTCAAAGGGATCAACTGCCTGATTCCAGTATTGCTAGTGATGAGCCATTGACCGAGGTTGGAGCGTTCTATCGCAACTACACAATGAGGAATGCTCATCACTTTTCTTTTGATCCACACACAGAGGACTTGATGATACATCAATGTGGATTGGCTCCGGGATTAAACCATCCTTTCTGGGATGGTTATTCACCATCTTCAATAGATGGAATCAGTAGCTACAAGTACCCGAGTCCGTCATTTGTGGGGGATTACTTGCAAAGTTGGCACATCCATGGGAGTCTAACAAAGGATGGAGATAGTTTTTGTGATATAGACACTTTCAAATGTTCATAGCTCCACAGTACGGATGGAGGTGTGTACAGATTATATTGGGATCCAGGTGGTGACAAAGTTAGTGTTGCAGTTTGGATGGGTCCCATGGGTTACTTCACCATTTTCAGCATGGTGAAGTTGAGATCAGTTTTGCGTAAAGGAAGTCCAAGGGTATCAGACATGGCAAACTTTCATTATGGGTTTGGGATCCAGGGATATCTTGCGCAGTTGTGTTTATGTTGGTGCTACGGGAGTCAGTCAAAGATGTGTGGGACATTTCACAGTTCTTCTTTTGGGCCTTCCAAGGAGTGGAGTTTCTTTGCAGTGGAGATTGCTTGGGGACAAGCAATTTCAGGGAGGGCCGACTGTAATGTCCCCATTTTCATAGGCATCAGAATGCAAAGGATTAGCCTATTATTTGGCCCTTGTAGGCTAATATGTTTGGATAGAGGGTCTCAATGGCAGTTAATGGAGGTTGTTGTCACTCCATATTCTTCAATTCAATAGTTGGGTCAGTTCCAAACCTTTGCAGATCCATGTTTGGCTCAGTTGAGGGACTTACTATTTATAGTAAGTCAATTTGGCAATGTGGCTATTTATAGACAAGGCATCAGGACACATGGGGGTTTTGCAGTATTGACCCCAGCTTTTGATGGCACGTCAAAATATTAAGTATCGAGGGAGATATTAATATTTAAGGGGTTAAGTGGTATTTATTTAATTTAATGGAATATTATAAAGTTATAATTTAACTTTATAATAAAGTGAGCCACTTAAATTTTATTAAGTGAGATTAAATAGTTTATCTCAATGGTATGCCCAAGTGAGTGAAATATTAAATGGGGTACTAAAGTATTTTAATGCATTTTAAATGTATTAAAACCCTCTTATTGGAAATCGTGCCTTTTTGGAAAATATAAGGAAATGAGAGAGCAAGTCGACCTCATTCACATACGAGCATTTGGCATTGACTCTTTTTTTGGCTTCATCAAAGTTTTGCCTTAGACAAGGGTTTCAGCAATCTTCCACCATTGGAGAACGAGAATTCTTTAGTGTTCTGTGATTGTGAGGTTGTGAAAGATCAGTTGAATCATTGCATGTAAGAGCTTCATTCAGGAGTTCTATTTGTGCTTCATCGGTTTTACAGAGAGTTTCAGAAATAAGGTTTTTCACCATCAAAGGATTGTTTCTAGGTATGAATGCTTTCAATGTAATTTCACAACTCTGATACAATATTATATTTGCTTCCAACATCTCTCTATTTTTTGTTTTGTGAATATTATGCTTTATTTGGTAAATCTTTCGAGAAAACTTCAAAACTTCAAACCAGCAGTTGCAAATTTAGATCAGGGAGAACCAGGGGTTTTCACAAGATCTCAACAATAGCAAGTTTGCACAATATCACAGTTGTTGTGGATTCTCATATTTTTGGCTTGAAATTATGGTTGTGCGGTCATTATTTTCATCGTTGGTGTCTATTGTTATATTTCCAATTGTTGTCACTGTCATAACAACATTTATAATGTATTACAATCTCGTCAACGCAAAAAATACTCTACAACCTATTATGTATCTACATAAGCCCACTTTGTAACCCAAGTAATTCATGTTAATGCATAAATCATGTTTTGTGATCCACGTTTGTGTTAGATTTGACTATAATACATAAATCAGAAATATATTTATCGAGTTATTATTAATGTGTAAATCGTGAGAAATTTGGGTTTGTTAGTTTAGGAAAAAATAATTAAATATGCAAGCCAACATTGAGCTGAGAAGGTTGTTGTGTAAACATTAATGTGGTTTAGGATTATATAAGGTCGAGTTTTACATATTTCAGAGTTGTTAATGTTGTGGGTAAACATTGATGCAAATTTAGGGTTTGTATGGTTCTGATATAAATATTTTCTAATGTACTAAAATTATTTACCCTAAATTTAGCATGGGACATTACATTCAATCTCAAAAATGGGGGTTTGTTCATAAAACAATGAACGATTCCTTCTCAAATCAGCTCTTCCTTATCTAACTCTTTTTCTAATTTTCAAATTATTTTCCCGCTTATTCTGGAACTGTCTAGAAAAATACCTTTTTTAGATATAACATTTAGCCCTTTTTCCTAGTGACAATTTTGATATTTCACTAGGTAAAAACACCTTTTTTTAACATTATATTGGACCTTTCTTTTCAAACAAACTAATATTAAGTTTCCCTCTTATAAAATAAAGTCACTAAGACAACTTAAGGCATTATTTTAATTATTTCCTTAGCATAATCAAAAAAGAGGGCATGACACTCTCCTGTCCTAGTGCTTTTAATTGACATTTATAGATTTTTTGTCATATTATCTTCCTAGTGACTTGAGAGTTTCTTTGTCTTTTAACTTTTCTTCTTATAACAATGTACATGATTCAAGCCCTGTAGGAGGCCATTTTCAGAAGACACGATGTTCTAGCACCTATAATGTCACCTTCTTAGACCTAATTAGTTTGAAAACCGTTAGCCTATTGGTTGAATTCCTGTGGGCTAATTGGTAAGGCAAGGGGACTCCAAAGATCTTGGAGGACGCAATTTCGGACTTACAATGTTTCTTTTGTTGGCAATGAGCTTTGTGGGCAATACTAATCTAAATGACACTCTCTAAAGTGTAATCTGACTTTTCAGGTGTTCTCCAAACTTTTTGGAGAGAACATCTACTCATAGTAAGTCACCAAATTGACTTATATTATTCACCTATTGCCTCAATATCATATCAGCATCGTCAAATTTGGATTCTGATGTGTTTCAAAACTTTCTGCAACTTCGGTAAGTTATTAAGTTATTTAATTAGTATTTCACTAATGTTGTCTAATGTTGATAAATAATTAAAGGACAACTTACTGTAATAGCTCGTTGGAAAGGTGATTAAATGTTTGCACATAATGAATTATTTAATTTAAAACAAAAAACTGTTTTTTTGTAAAAGAGCAACGAGAAAGCAAAAAAAACGCTTTTTCGTAAAGAAAAAAGTGCTTTTTTGAAAAAGCAACGAAAAGGCAAAAAACAAAATTGTTTGAAAAACCCATCAAAAAAGCAAAAAGCATTTTTTTGAAAAGCAACGAAAAAAGCTATAAAAGGAGGTGTTGAGGGCTCATTTGGATATGCTAAAGAATGACAATGTTATGCTATTGAAATGGCTTTGGTTCTATTCAATCTTTGAAGACGAAATCCCTCATAGATTTCTAGTTTCGAAATTGCAAGATATTCCCCAGATAGACTGTGGTGTGATTCCAACCAAGAGTCACCATTGGAGTTGCTTTGAAGTTTCAGGTTTGGTTTCTCAATATGAACATATTGATGAAGTGATAAGTCATTCAAAGCTGTTTGGAAACATGGTTATAGCTTCCTCTTCACCATCACTACCAAAGAGTACCTCAATGTAATGCACCTTGCCCTTACCCATACACCTATGACCAAGTTCCCAAAGCTCCTTACAGCTGAAACATAGCTTCTTCCTTCTCAATTCTTTTGCGAGTTTCATCATCCAACTTATCTTTCCTAGGCCACTCCTTTTGGAAGGGTTTCTAGTCTTTGTTTTTCTGAGGAACGAAAGGTTTGGAGGGAAATTTACTCTTTGGGACAAAATTCTCCATGTCGCGTGCTCAAATGATGGCATCCTGTGGAGAGTCTAGTTTGAAGGCCTTAATCCAACCATGCAATGGCTCGGATAATCCCTCAATGAAAAGAATGATCAGCCTATGCTCCGACACATCCGTCACCATGACCAAAAGCTTATGAAACTCAGAAATGTAAGCATCACTATCCCAATCTACTTAAGCTGTGCCAACTCCCTGAAATGCAACTCTGAGTCCTTGTCAAATCGGTCAATAAGCTTCTGTGTAAAGTCTAGGTATGAAGTGATGTTGGCATGCCCCAAAGGAACCAGCCAATGGTACCACCACTCATGCACCTCTCCATCCAAATGCAAAGTGGCATATTTGATCGCCTTTGTCTCCAACATAGGGTTGAGTTGGAAATACGTATCCAATTTTTCAACCCAGGCCCTGGCAATGCATTTGTTAGAGCATTCAAAAGAGGGAATGGACAACTTTCCAACCTTTCGCTATAGGTCTTGATTTTGTGGGCCCCCGTTGTGATCCCTTGGCCTATTCATGTACTTAATGGTGCAAAAATTCTGTAAAGACATGGCTGCATGGAATCCATCACCGAGAGCTTGATACTCCCTCAAATAATCAGTAAACCCTTTGCCTTGTCCTTGCAGTCCCTAGCTTCCAGCTTGTTGTCCTTCCAAGAAATGAGGTAAAACAAGTCTAGGAGTCACTCTACTAGCTCCCCTAGTGTGACTGTGCAGGAATGTGAGTGTTTCTCCCTTCACCATTATTCCCATTGTTGTCATTATCACCGTTATTACCGTTAGTTCCCCCTACACCATTGTTACCAGCATTGTTATGATTTGTTATAAATTGAGTAAGGAATTGAACCAACTATTATTAACCACTTGCAAGGTCATTCAGATCTGCATAGTGCTACCCTCAAGCAATTCATCCATGTCCCCCATGTTTTCCTCTTCTTTTGATTCTGAGTTAAATATGTTATCAATTGCCCTATGCCTTCTACCCCTGTAGGTTATATATTCCCTGTCCTCTGGATTCATAAATGATCATGCAAATTGATAAAAACCCTATACTGCTCAGAAATTTCTACAATCAAAATGTGCACCCAAAACTCACAGGCTGGTAGGAATTCCAACTCTGATACCACTGTAAAATCCCCACTTGTTTTTGCGCGATATTTTAAACGATTTTCACAGTTTGACACATGAACATTTTGTCAAACAAACAACATGCTAACTGAACTAAATCTTTTCAATGAATTTGAGGTTTGCAAATCACATGTAATAACATCATCAAATAGATAACTTCATTCATAGCATTATATGAGTTTACCAATACAACTGAATGACGCATAAAATCCTTGACATTAACATTTTTGAGTAATGAAGTGACAGCAATACACATGCATAGAAATGCAGATTACAGTCATAGTATTTAAATACCCGGTTGACAAGACTTCAAGGTAATGGTGGCACTTGTTGAGGTCCCACAACTGGCAGTTGGTGTACAGACGAATGGAAAGGGTTTGTGCCTACTATATGCAGTCGACCCTTGCTGAAATACATGCCCAACAACACCTATTATGCTCAGCTATCCACGACTCCCCTTATAACAAACCCACAGCAGGTCTTACCCTCAGCACTAGAGTTTCCAACAGGCCACACCCTCCTATAACAGCTATGCCCCTACTCAGACCCATGACCTCATAAAATGCAAGAATCATCAATGGAGGTAGAGGTAAATAGAGAAACCTATGCCATATTCCATGCCCACGACCTTAGATAATGACCACAACTCAAGGAAATTACATCACACTACCACATTGAATGAATGTATGCTACACAGGGGTAAAATAGCCACAATTTCTTGGAAATCCAATCACCCAATTTGAATAAGTAGTCCAATGCAAACAATGAACAATATGACCACCTCAAAACCTATCGACCAACATATCTGAAATCCTCAATCTTCAAAATGTAAATGATATTATCGTTACTCCTCCAAATTTGTCTTCGAAGGAGACTCACGAATTTGCCGATATTGATCATTGTGAAAGACCTAAATGATCTCTCCAACTTGACCAGCTAGGGTCTCAACACTGAACCCAGTCGCCCTAGGGTTTCCTATCCCAAAGCCAAGAACTCCAAAAAGCTCCTCAAAATATCAATTATAGAAAATAAGCAAGCATAAAGCAAATGAGCTCTACTTTCCACTTTATATATGACTTGCACTTTTCCTGCCCATAAAATAAAATAAAGTGACTTTATAAAGTTCCTTTTTAAATATTTCCCCAAAGTCGCTTTATAACACCTTTTAATTATTCAATATCACCTTATACATATACTTTTTCCCACCAAGAAACATTAAATAATTAAATTAACCAATTCCCTTCCACTGACTATAGCCTACGGGAATTAAATAGGCTAATTAGTCCACTTGGACCAATCACTAAGAAGGGGACATTACATTCTTGGTAAAATGGAAAAGCAAACTAATTGAAGACTACTTGATATCCATAGCGAAGGTTGACCAAATTGGTTTTTCTTTTAGCTCACAAACATGAACAAAAGTCAAAAGCTCACTTTTCAATTATCTTGGGTGGGTCTGATGCAGAAGCATCAATGGTGTAAGAGCAATCTTGCATCAACTAAAATTATTTTCTTTAATGTCTATTTGTTTTGCAAGACTTTTTTTGATTTTCTGTAATGTCCCCAATTTTTGTAAGTCGGCATTGTAATTAAATAATTAATTTTTAAGTTGTCAGGAAAGGTTAAAATTAAAATGACAACTTAAATTAATTATTTAATGGTGCAAAAGTAACTTAAGTTTTAAAAAGATAAAGTAAATAAACTAAGTTACTTTTGAGAGATTTCTAAAAGGAATTAAAATTAAAAGATGTTAAAAAGAAGGAATTCAAGAGCACACCAGGAAGAGTTACGAAGTGAAAAGAATAAAAGAATTGTGGAGCTCATTGCTATCAAGCTGGTTTGTGGATTTTGGAACAGGTTTAGTTGGTGGATGTGGTTCAGAGCCTTTATGAGGTGGGGTGACCTCTGAAAGAAGATTAGCTGCAGCAATGAAAGATCTGCCCTAGCTAATAGTTGGAGAAGGCATTCAATTTTCTTGCTTGGATTTAATCGTTTGGTTTCTTGAAGAGACTTGTGGAGATTCTGAATGGCGAAAATTCAAAATTCAGTTCAATTCAAGTTGTATAGGATTGCAAACTGGTTTTGATAAATAAATATGTTTTCAGATATTGCCAATTAATTATGTCAGTCTCAGTAGTGCTTATGGCCATACCATATTTTGGAATCAAGGTGGAATTTGGATATTTATTCATTGCAGTTTAATGACATGCATATGCACTGAGGAGCATTGAAGTTGTTTGTAATTTGCAATGAAATCGTGCCTCTCAGGAATAACCTTTGAATTTAAGTCCGCTTATAGAGGCAGCAAAAGCTTTACTCACCATCACGGCTCTATTTCAGCATCTCTTAATGAATAAGGGAGAAGAGAGAACTGTCAAACGTGGTAATTAGGAATCCCCGGCATATTGATTTAATTTGGGTTATTCTTGTCACAAATAACTGTTATGGTATAAGGCGTCATTTGGCAGGAGTCGAGAATTAAAGACGAGGGAAATATTTCCCTGGAGGCAACCATTACAGAAATTCAAACGTTTGGAATCCAATATCACCGTCTATCGAAAGGAAGATTGGAGTCTATAGACAGCACTAGACGGGTGATTATGGTGTCTTTCCTGGAGGACTTTCGGGCTTGCTAAGGAAGAGACATTGTGACAAGAAAAAACGGAAGACTAAATGAGTTTTCCACCGAAGTTTGTATTAAATCAGGAGTTCCAACGAAGTTGACATGAAGTATTGATATTGATCTGTTCATTGAATTAAGAAGACAGGAGATTTAATAAAGATTGGAGAATGATTCTTGATGTCCTTATTTGATACGACTATTCTTGAGTCGATTTTATTAAAATAATATTTATATTGATTATTTAATGGTCAATTATGTAAAATGTTGTATAATATTGTAGATAAGGTTGTTCGTCGATTCTTTGCAGTTTCTTTTTAGAAACTTGCCATTTATTTGTAATCTTTGTAAATATAAGAGACTCAATCTCTTTATGTAAATAATATCAAATATTTTTACCATTACTCTCGTTACACGATATCAGAGCCTTGGGAAAAAAAATTTGGGCACCATTGTTTCTGAACAGAAAAACAAATTTTAGGAGTTTTTTTTTTTTTAAACTATAATTCGAGTTTGTGGGCGTTCTTTTTGGAAAAATCGTGACCTGTCTGCTCCGTTTCTTCTTTCCTACGGGCAAGATTTTTTCCTACCTAGGCACAACTTGCTTCTCTGATTTTGGACACGACTTCTTTGGCGAAATCTGTCACATTTTGAAGCATTCCTAGACACAATTTCTTTGTATTTTCATGGAAAATCTGACGCGTTTTTCTAGCAGTTTTTAAGTCATTTTTGAGCCGCATTTTCTCTGATTTCCTAAGCAATATGGGCACGATTTCTAAGTTTTCTTAGTCACGATTTGTTCAGATTTCCGACACGACTTCTGTCTGTGTTTGGGCACGATTTCAAAACTCTCTGAGGCCCGCATTATTTAGTCTTCTTGCTTGCATTTTGACGCATTGACTGAGCACAGATTTGCTCATTCTGGGCGCATTTTCTTGAAAAAATCCTGTCATTTATCTTCAATTTCTGAAAGCGACTTTTGGCTTTGTTTTAGGGTGGCAATTTTTTCCATATTTCTGACAAGGTTTCTACATTTTGGGTGGGATTCTGAGCACTTTTTTCAGAAACGCATTTTCTGCAATTTTTTTCAAGATTCAAGCTAGACTTTTGATAAAGCCTTTGTTTTTTAGGCCGAAAAAAAAATTTGTAGATTCTTTTTGGGTTTTTCGAGAAGTTTTTGGTTAGTCATCAGATTTTTTTGGGTCTCAAAATTTGTGCATTAGAATTTGTGTCGAAGGATTTGTCTCGAAATTTGTGCCTGAAACTGCCTCAAACTTCAATATTTGGGAATTCGTGTCTCGGATTTTGTGCAATCAATTTTATCGCCTTCTCGGTTTGTCTTGTTTTTCATGTCTCAAAAAGTGTGAAAGATGGCGAGTTTGACCAACATTATGTTGGAAGGCAGACAGAGATTTAATGGCAAAAATTATAACACTTGGAAGCAGCAAATGATGACTATCTTCGAATATCCCTACCTTGATCAGATTGTTCTAGGCAATGTTACTCGTCCCACAACAGCAAATAAGACCTAGGAGAAGTTTGACGAGCAAAATCGTGAAGCGGTGATGCTCATTAAGCTTTCAGTTACTGATGACCAGATTCCACAGGCTCCATCCTACAAATCAGTTGTTGAGATTTGGGAGCACTTAAAAACCTTGCATGAGACCTCCGACAAGAGCCGTGCATTCTTTCTGAAGAGTGAGTTGTTCTCCATCATGATGGATAAGAGAATGTCCTTATAGGAGCATCTGTCAAAGATTCAGTACATCTGTGATCAGTTGGAGGTGATTGGTCGGAAGATGGAGGAAGAAGACATAGTAGTAATCACCTTGAAAAGTCTATCGAAGTCTTATGAGCACTTTGTTGAAACCCTCAACATTACATCTACTAATGTTGATATGAAGTTTTCAGAGCTTTGTACCATCCTCTTACAGCAGGAACGCTGGAAACAATAGTTTGGTAGTAGTGTCTCATCGTCCTCTACAGAACAAGCTTTTCCAGCTAAGTCTCAGTCTAAGAACAAAGGGAAAGGTCAGCCTTCCCAACAGAAAGGCTTAGGTCAACCTCTAAGCAGCCCTAAGAAAAAGAACATTCAGTGTAATTACTGCCACAAATATGGTCATATGAAGAAAGATTGTCGTCAACGTTTGGCTTCTAAATAGAAGTAGGGAGGGTCTCAACAAAAAGCAAATGTTGTCGAGCACACTAAGCAGAAGGAATCTACCTTTTACACTTCTATGGCTAAAAGACCTGTAGATCATGTTAAGTCCTCTGCCCGGTACATTGATTCAGGTGCTTTAGGACACTTCACCCATCAGCGTGATTGGTTTACAAACTTCTCTCCCTTCAGTGACTCAATTATTTTTGGAGGAGGTGAAGAGTATAGAGTTGTCGGTAAGGGCACTGTCCAAATTCAGTCTGGTGGGAGGAATCTCATATTCCTCAATGTCTACTATGTTTCTGGCATGGAACTAAACCTTCTCTCTGTCATTCAGATTATGTGGCATTCTCCTCAGTTGGATGTGGTATTCAATGCACACAAATGTTCGATTGTTGATCAAGAGACTCGCACCACTATGGTTGCTGGTATTGAGGATCATGGTCTATACAGACTTATGGATACAGGTGATTCTCCAGAGTTAGCCATGGCAGCCAGAAATTTTGCTATTACCAATCTTTGGCATCAACACTATGGGCACTTAAATGTGCACTATCTCTCTCAGCTAGCTCAGGAGGGACTTGTAGCTGGTTTACTTGAGATCCAAACTCAGCATCATGGAATTTGTGAAGCTTGTCAGGCTAGGAAGCAGCACAGGACATCGTTCACGGATGGTGACTCACGGCAAGCCTCTAAGATACTGCAATTGGTTCACACTGATGTATGTGGGCCAATGAATACACCTTTTGTTACTAGTTGCAGGTATTTCTTGCTTTTTGTTGATGAATTTAGTAGTAAAATGTGGGTTTACTTTCTTAGACAGAAATCAGATGTGTTTACTATATTTCAGAAGTTTAAGGCCTTAGTAGAAAGAGTTTGGTTGTTCCATAATCACTCTTAGGTCAGATAATGGGGGAGAATTTTGTTCTACTGCTTTCTCCAACTTCGGTGATACACATGGCATCAAACGTCAGTTAACCACAACCTAAACTCCTCAGCAAAACGGTGTTGTCGAACGGCGCAATCGTAGAATCACTGAGATGGCCCGCTCCATGTTACAACATAGGAGTGTTCCTAATAAATTTTGGGCAAAAGCAGTCTACACTGCTATCTATCTGCTTAATCAGTCTCCTACCCACGCTGTTAAGGGGAAGACTCCAGAGGAAGCTTGGACTGGTCGCAAACCTAGGATCAGTCATCTGAAAATCTTTGGCTCTTTAGCATATGTATGGATTCCAAATGCCAAGCGCTCCAAGTTGGATTCCCCCTTAATTTTTCACTTTTTGAACACAACAAAACCAGCATCAAACCCACTTATTATCATTAGCTCCAAACACAAATCAGCTTGAAAGGTAACCCTCACCAAGAATGTTCACCAAGATCCCAGTGTGGGCGAGGTGATAGCATATGGTTTGGGGATAGTTAGGAATAATCTGAACTGAAAAGTACATTCATCTACTTCAATAGGCATCCACAAGCCGTGGGGATTCTCCACTTATTCAATGGGTGAGATTATACAAGCTTAAAGGTGCCAAGCCAGCCATGAAATCCACTCTTCCACTTAATAATGTGGGGGGAATACAGTCCACACAACCACTCATTTAGTGGGGGGAAACTTACAATAAGAAAGATGATTATTTTAAACTCAACCACTCAATCGTGGGAGTGTAAACAAACATTAAACTTGCAACAATTAAATTAAAACAGCTCTTAGTACTACTAACTAGCTTTACAATGAAAGAATAAGCTACAATAATAAAGATATGCTTCAAGAATCAAACAATGGTTAGAGTGACACTTCCTATAACTCTTACAATGACAAAATGATATAAAATTGAAGCTCAAACAGCAAATTACTAATATTTACTAAGTCTGATCAAAAATAGCATAAACAGAAAATCAGACCAACACAAAAAACTCACATAAATGGACATAACTTTCCCAAAACAGCTCGAAATGCCTCCAAACCATAGCCAATCAACAGCTAGAGACTAGGCGTCCATTCTCCAAGAAGAATTCGAGCCAGAAACAGAGAGGAACAGTTGGCATGAATTTCAAGGCAAGATCCAAATGGTACGGCCCCCTTGAGGAGGTCGACTTGACTCCAAAAATCAGCAACTCAATAATAAATTCCAAGAACTTGCACAAAGGGTCGCCCTTCACAGTTACACAACATGAGCGAATACCTAGAATGAAATAAAATTTGATGACGAAGCTATGAACAGAAGTTTGCTTTAGCTATGTCGAACCAGCAACTCAGAAAATAGGCTATACATCAGCAACCTGTTTGGAAACATCAGAAATAAAGCTCTATCTGCACCTCTAAGTGAAGTACAGTCTCATATCTCCACCTAGGAAGCCGTAGTTTCAGGCCCAAAGGATGGATTGAATTTGCTAAGCTTCCCCTTAGCCAGGTTCTGGATTCAATCTAGTAGCATAACTTTACTTTCAAAATCATAACATGATCAGCTCTCCAAAATGCCTCAATATATAAACTTCAATTGGCAAATGAAACAATCTGCAAGAAGTCAAATCACTTCAACTTCCCAAGGGACGCCACCTTCAACCATTCATTTTATTTTGAAATAATAAAATATTATTCACCTTCCCTTAGGCGTCCATTTCAAATTGCAACAATAAAGCATTTATTAAATCATTAAATGCTCAACTGGACCCCTTAATGTCCCCTCTTTACAAACAACACAAGTTATCAAGCCTAGGTGTGGGGTACAACTTAAAACATGAAATTGACTAAGTCTGAAACTCAGTCCAAGGAGATAACCAAAACCAGAGCCAATACTGAAACTGATGGATAGCATGATGACTTGAACTGAACTACTGATGATGCCACTGCCAAAATTAGACTTACTAAAAATAGCCAATGCCAAAAATAGTAAGTTCACCTCAAAACCAACAAAAAGTTGAATTGAGCTGGAAGCAAGATTTACTGAAAGTGGAAACCCTAAATTTGCACATCTGAGTAGCCAAAGGATTTCCGGAAATAGGCTATCAATCAACAATGAGATCATCACTGAGCAGGGTACATTACATTCACCAAGATCCCAATGTGGGTGAGGTGAAAGCATACGGTGCCAGTGATCGTTAGCAACTAGAAAGAATTACAAAGCTACTATACGCGACTGACCGACCATGAATGAAAGTAAATACAAAGTAGGCGGATAACTGACAATGAATTCCGCACTACCACTTATTCAGCGGGGGGAATATTTTCCACTCTGCCACTTATTCAATGGGGGGAAATTAACAAGAATGAAAATAAGATTATTTAACTCAATCACTTCTTCAGTGGGAGTGTATACAAACATATAATTTGCAGCAATAATAAAAATAGTTGTTAGTATTACTAAACCAGCTTTACAAATAATGAGTTTCAGTTGCAATTCATCAAGAGATATTCAACTATAACCACGAGGAGTTAAGAGTATAAACATCTAACTGATACAATTTGCGAATGATATAGAAATTGAGCTCCGAACAGCAATATACTAGAAAAAATACTAAGTCTAATCAGAAACAAGATGAACAGAAGATCAGACCAGCAACATTAAAACTCACTGAAATGGACGTATCTTCTCCGAAACAACTTGATCCTTACTATGCCAAGTAGGATCCCAGGGTCCTAAATCCATCTCTGTAAAGACCCACCATGCTGACGTTGTACCACACTGATCACATAAACATATCCAATATTCCAAGACTACTCTGTCCTCCTTCCAAACACACGGCTTAAACTGACAATCCTGAAGCAACTGAAGTCATAATCCTGCAACATCCCATGTCTTGAAAACTCCGAGGAGTCAAAATCTGCAATACCAAAATCTAACATATTCCTAAGCAATAAGAAAGATAGTCTTCCCAACTCAAAAACATGCTCCTCATCATAACTCCTCATAGCGTCAAACAAAGTCACAACAGCATATGTGACTCTTCCAACACTTCTTGCAAAGAGTAAAGCAACTCTTTGCCAAAGTTCCACAATACATCCTCAAAATTCCATGAGGATATATAATGCCTTCTTTGAAAAAAATTGATATAACTGAGAGGACTCCAAAAAAAACTTGCAAATTTCACTTCAAGAGTCTCCAACTGGTGAACCAAATTAGTTACAAACTCGCTGCCCCAAAGATTAGTATAGGAGAAAATGCAGAGCAAGCTACTAATTAATGTTGGAGAACCTCCCATACAAGAATTTTGGCTACACCGAATCATTCCCTTTCTCATTTGAGGCCCAAAATCAGGCCTAATAGTAGACTAGAAGGTCTGAAAATGAATACACCAACTACTGATCAGGTCTGATTTAATCATCTTGAGATCTGATTTATGGAAAATCAACATCCCAAAACGTAAGCAGCAGCTGTTACATGAAAAATCTTCAACAAAATAGGCATAACTGCTCATGAACAAGGCTGGTGGCACCCTTATCGAACGTCCCAACGCCACCATAGAACAACTTCTGATCACATTATCTTTCCATATTACCATTTTTTGATCAAAAATTATCATCCAAATGCTGATAAAGAAGGTAGCAGCACCTCTGGTACTGAAACTTTGGCACTTATCACTCCAACATACCTTCTTAACAATGTGTCTAGGATCCCAAATTAAAATGCTTAATTGAAAACAATCTCCTTTACTCAAGCAAATGATCATAAGACCTTTCTGAGTACCTTGTGTTCATTCCTCCCTTTTAAAATTTTCATTTTTTTCTAATTGCTTAGTAATGCCAGGATCCCAAATCATCAACATCGAAGAACCTTTTCTCCAACGAAAAACTGTTCTGATTTGAATCCACTGATCTATACAATCTAACTAAATCATTACTTCCTGAAACTCCAAGAAGCATTCAAAAAATCTACATTCTCCCAAGAGACTGAATCCAATACCAGGAGGCATGAATTCCTAAAAAAATTCTAAGATATCATATTTCAACTCTAACATATGTTCAGTCCCTCTCTCAGAAGCTCTTCTCGGAGATATGTTGCTAAACACTTTACTTTGCTTTGTGATTAGGGATTGAACATCTGAATGATAGTGCCTCTTGTCTTCCACTGGATTGCATGGTAGAATCAAGCACTTTGCTGCCCATTCAACTTGATCATGATGAATCAACCTCTCCATCCTCTTGAAAGACATAATGCGAGGACCTCCATTAGACAAACCTCTCAATACTATCTTCTTCCCATCTGCTTGAAACTTCAGCTCCATTGTTTGCAAATTCAAATTGATCTCTCCAAGAGATCGCAACCACTGAATTCTAAGCACGGCATCGTTTTCTCCGATGCCCACTATATAAAAATCATCTTTAATATCATAGTTCCCCAATTGCATGGACAAATTGGAGATCTTTCGATTGCAAGATATTGTGAAGCCATCAGCCACCATGACTTTGAAGCCTTCAAATTCTTCAGTTTTAAGCCCTCTCCTTGCAACCAATCCTTCATCAATAAAGTTATGTGTTGCTCATGTATCAATTAGAGCAACAATTTTCTACCCACCAAACACACCATGAACCCTGAAGGATTCATTCTTTTGAAAACTGGATAATTGGGCCAATGCATTCCCACTTCCTTGCCCTCTTTTAGGATTAATTGGGCCTCTTTCATCATCACTATATTCATAATCATATTGCTGTTCTGAAAAATCAGATTTTGATTCGTAATCAAAATACGCTCCCATATGATGAGAAAGACCCTTACCATAGCATCTATGCCCTTTAGACCATGGTTCACGGCATGTGTAACAAACCCCCTCTTTTTTGAGCTTCTCACGCAACTCTTCATCCATCTTGGTAGGAAACTTCTTGGAAGGAAGAGGTAAAGGCCTCTTTTCTTCCTTATGTGCAAGGGGTTTGGATGGAAACTTAGGCCTTGGAGCAGCCAATTCCATGCTTCTAGCTTTCCTTATTGCTTCTTCAAGACTCGGTGGATCAAATGTTTTAACCCACCCCTTTAATGGCTCCATAAGACCTCCTGAAAACAGCACAACAAGCCTTCTTTTGGTGATGTTGGGCACCATCACGAAAAGCCTTTGAAATTCTACAATATAAGAATCCAATGAGCCATGCTGTTTCAACCTATGTTCCACGGCTTGTCAAGGACAAGGACGGAGGGGACGGCAGGGGACGTGTTTCCGGGACATTTCCTAAGGGGCAATTTTTAGGGGACGGCAGGGGACGGCGACATACAAAATACATATATATATATATATGATTTTTTCAAAATTTATTAATATATTAGAGAGAGAGAGGGAAAGAGAGATAGATATGTCAATAAATTAATAATTGATAACAACAATATCAATATGTAAGTAAATTGCGAGAGTAGTACTATAACAGCATAAGAAATGTCATTAAAGCATTATAAAATTTATCACAACAGTATCAAACATAATAAAACCATGGTCTATCAATATGAAATATCCAAATGTCTCAAACATGTATCCGGAAGTCTCAAAGTTCAAACATGAAAATCAAAATATTAAATACAACAATCTATGAAATTAAGCCTCATTTGGGCTATGAATATCCAAACACTCAGAACTATCTGAGTCACTATCATCCTCTGGCAAGAGTGGAACTAAAAGATTTAATATTTAGTCATTTTCAAACTTTAGCCCAAACAATTAAAACATTAAACAGTTGATGGGCACCGCGCGAAGGAACTTAACCTTTAAAAAATCATTTTTTAATTGTTTTTTAATATATTTTGACTTGTAGCTTGTGGGGGAGAGCTAGCCGTCCCCGATACAGGGAACCATCCCCAATCCGTCCCCAATTCATATAGGGGACGGGGAAACGTCCCCAATCTGTCCCCAATAAGTATCGGGGACGGGGAAACATCCCCAAAGTGAAGGAAACGTTTCCTGGTGTTTCCAATGGATTTTGCATTTTTGGGGACGGCAGGGGGACTTCCCCTTTGCATCCCCCAATCCCCGAGACGGCAGGGGACGGGGACAGGGGTTTTGGGGCAGGGGACGCATCCCCGTGTAACCTTGGTTTCAACTAAGCAAGTTCACGAAATTTGATTTCCGGATCCTTGGTGTCAAACCTTTCAATCAGCTTGTTGGTAAATTCTTCATATGTATGAATCAGGTTATGGCCAAGAGTGACCAAACCATGGTACCACCACTCGTGTGCAGCTCCATCCAAATGCAATGTTGCAAATTTGATGGCATATTCTTCTGGCATAGGCCTGAGTGATAGGTAATTGTCCAACTTCTGGACCCATGATCGAGCTGTGCACTTGTCACTTCCATCATAATGAGCTAAGGTGACTTTGGCAAGTGCTTGTTGATAGTCCATTTTGGGACCTACAGGAGCTCAAATATCCTTCTTTCCTCCTCTTCCCTTCTTTCGATTCATAAACTGATCAAATGTTAATATTTCTCTAATTTCATATGGAAGAGAAACATATTCCATGTAACTTTGTCTCACTTCATCCGCCATAGGGACTTTAGGTTTGGTAGATGCCTCCTCCCTTGGAGTAAAAATAGGAAGGAGAGGTCTTGGGGCTGATTCCCTTGAATTGGCAACATGTTGCCCAACTGTTCTTCCTCTTGGCTCCGAATTGGAACCGCTAGAATCTAACTCTTGCTTGGGTTGGGTTGGGTTTACTTGTTGGTCTATCTTTGCAAGTAATGTAATGTCCCCTTCTCATCAGTGATCAGCATTGCAGTTCATCAGTCTATTCCGGAACCCGTAGACTGGAATGAGGTGAAAATTAGGGTTTCTTGGCTTGGAGTTTTGTGGTATTTCATATTATTTACTATTTTTAGTAAATGCTAGTTGTGGCAGTTGCAGTTGTCCATTCTTAATCCTTGGCAGTTGGAGCAGTTGTTATATTTTTGGTTTGGTCTTCAGTTGGCAAAAATATTTAATTAATGGCTTTTTGTTCTAATTCACTGTTGACCCCCACCTTGGCCTAAGGAGGTAACTTAAGTTGTTTTAAAGTGGGGCCATGAAGGGGTACGCCTTCATCATAAATTTAATTAGTCTTTATTCAAATATTTCATCATCTTGAAAAGTGGACGCCACTTTTATATTTTTGAATAAAGTGAATTTATATGAGGCCTTTTGGGACGCCACCTTGTGAAGTTGAATGGTTTTTGGAAATTGAAGGGTCTCCTGTGTCTCTTGGTCTGCTTCTCAGGCATTTGAAGAGTTTGTGAGCTCTTATTTATTGAAGGCTTTTGCTCCAGCATTTCATCCATGAAAATTATGCTAAAGTTATGCTGTCGAAATGACAATTGACAAATTGCTTCGAGGAAGTCTACCTCCTAGCCTCTCATCCAATTTCGTGTTTGCAATATAACACCTAGTTGGCTACATTGCTGCTTCTCAACTTCAGACTAGCAGATTGAGCATCAAAGATTGAAGAATTTTGGAGATTTTGGTAATTTTGGTTTGCTGTTTCATCAACTGCTGAAAGTGATTTTTATTCATGGCTTATTTTCCAGCTTGAATTTCGTTCTGGGTATTTAACCAATCTGTTTGCTGACCTTGGGCGACCATTCATGCAAGTTTTGAGATTTTATTTTGAAGTGCTTGATTTTTAATTAAAATCGCCCTTCCCAAGAGGGCCGTACCATTTCATATGCATTGGGAATTGTGCAAGTTAAAAAATAAGTTGAAGTTGCTGCTGTTTGGTGCTTGGTTTTTGGGCGCCTACCTCTTGAGAAACATTTGCAAAAGATTTCAGTCAATTCGGAGGTGAAACGAGTGAGTTATGAATATTTTACTGTTTCACAGTCTGCTGTTATAATTTCCAGAATTCTGATTTTTATATCAGACTGTTGCAATTTCCAGTTTTTTGGCTTATACTTCAGTATTTGAGTGTTATATCATTGTAGAAGTTCATACTTGTATCTAAGGTTCATTCCTTATCAATTGTACTTAGTAATTTGCAGAGTTCTATTTGTAAGGTTGAGATTAAGCATTACTAATCCAACCATTCTTTCATTTCTGCAATTTACTTTCTGTTTATCATTAAATTACCCCTGGATGGTTTACCGCCAGTGTGGAAAATCTATTTGTAACACTCTTATACCCACTTCATAGTGGTGAATCCCCACAGCATTGTGGATGCCCGCCGCAGCGGATGAATTGCTTTATATTGTAATCTTTTTCCCCCCCACTGTTTGGTGGTAGTGTGGAATTGTTTCTCATGGCTGGTTATCCGCCTAACAGTTTATAATTTCAATTTCTTAGACTCCGTCATATGTTAGCACCTCGCCCTCAGTGGGATCTTGAGTGCACATTCTTGACGTTGAGTAGTTCTTCCATTCAAATTCAGTTTCTTCAATTCAAGTTCAGTATCTTCCATTCAAGTCCAGATTTTTTAGTTTGAGGCTAACGCTAATCCAATCATCTATTGCTGGTTATTTTGTGTTACTTCTTCGAAGAAATTGGTTAGCATATTTCAAGTAACCTAGCCATCATTTCCATCATAGCATCAAACTTCTTTTTTGCTCTAGAGTCACTGTCATTTGCTTCATGGGCTAGTCCCTTGCCCCTATCAACCATGTTTTCAACTAGTCTCTTCGTTTCTCAAAACCTCTGAAAAAGTATCAATCTCAGGAAACTGAAACTGAACTATGTTACCTCTAGTGTAGCACCGGAATTCTCTGTCACTCATCTGTCACTGAAGCTCGGAACTCATGGGATGGCAGGATAACAAGCTCTGATACCACTGTAATATTCCCCTTAATTTTTTTTGAAATTTATCACAATAAAACCAACACAAACACCTTTGATTACCGTTAGCTCCAAAGATAACCAGCTTGGAAAGTAACCCTAACCAAAAATGTTCACCAAGATCTCCATGTGGGTAAGGTGATAGCATATGGTCTCGGGGATCGTTGGCAACTAGAAAGAATTACAAAGCTATTGTAATCGGTTGGCCGACCATGAATGAAAGTAAATACAAAGTAGGCGGATAACCGACCATGAATTCTACACTACCACTTATTCAGCGGGGGGAATATTTTCCACTCTGCCACTTATTAAGTGGGGGGAAATTAACAAGAATGAAAGTAAGATTATTTAACTCAACCATTTCTTCAATGGGAGTGTATACAAACATATAATTTGTAGCAATAATAAAAATAGTTGTTAGTACTACTAAACCAACTTTACAAATAATGAGTTTCAACTGCAATTCATCAAGAGATATTCAACTATAACCACAAGGAGCTAGAATATAAACATCTAACTGATACAATTTGAGAATGATATGGAAATTGAGCTCAAAACAATAGTATACTAGAAAAAATACTAACTCTGATCAAAAACAAAATGAACAGAAAATCAGACCAGCAACATTAAAACTCACTGAAATGGACGTATCTTCTCTGAAACAGCTCGGAATGCCCTCAAACCATAGTCAAACAATAGCTAAGAGCAAGGCGTCCAAATTCAACAGGAAACTCGAGCCAGAAACAACAAACTACATAAGGCACAAATTCCAAGGCAAGCAAGAATTGGTACGACCCCCTCAAGGAGGTCGACTTGCTACCAAAAATCAGAATCTCAGAATTAAAATCTGCAAACTTGCAAAACTAGGTGCCCTCCACAGTTGCATAGCTTGGGCCAGTACCCAAAATAAGATAAAAATCTATGGCGAAGCTAACAATAGAAATCTACTTCGGCCATAATGTTCAGCAACAGTCATAAACAGATTATACAGAAGCAACCTGTTTATAGAATTCAGAAATAAGCTCTATCCACACTCCTGGATGAAGCATGGTCTTCATCAACCACCTAAGTAGCCATAGTTTCAGGCCCAAAAGATGGTGTGTTTGCTAAGCTTCCCCTTAGCCAAGTTCTGGATTCAGTCCAGCAACATAACTTTGCAGTAATCTTCAAGCATCCTCAACTCTTCACAAAGCATCAATATATAAGCTCAAATGGGTGAATGAATCAACTTGTAACTCCAGCCAAGAACCTCTTCAGTTTCTCCAAAGGACATCCACCTCAAAATGCATTTTTAAAATATTTAAAACTCTTAATATTCTTCTCCAAGTCATCCCACTTTTGAAGAGATATTTAAACATTAATAAAACATTTTTTAAGCATTAATGAGGCGTCCACTTCATGGCCCCATTTTAAAAACAACTTGAAGTTCATTGACTAGGCATGGGGTACAAACTCAAAATATAAATTTGACTAAGTGTTGAAACTCAATCCAACGAAGAGATAGAAACCAAAGCCAAAACCAACTCCCAAAATTGATTCTGCCAGATTGCCAAAAATAACATGATGATCTGAGTTTAGCTGCTGATGATGCCACTGCCAAAAATAGACTTACTAAAAATAGCAAGTGCCAAAAATAGTAAGTTCACTTCAAACTCAACAGAAAGCCAAACTGGGCAGAAAACATGACTTACTATAAATAGTAAGTCTCCAGGAAGGTTGCAAGGATGACACTGCCATAAATAGAACTTACCCAAAATTATAAACTGCTATAAATAGTAAGTGTTCCCAAACGCCTTTTGAGCACAAACCGGGCAGTCGTCATGACTTACTAAAAATAGTAAGTGCCAGGAAAGGTTGTCAAATGAAGATGCATTTTACACCATTCTGAAGCTCTCTAGAAACCCAGAAAAACCCAGGAACCTTTCTTGCATGCAAGGTACCAGAGAGAAATGCATGTCATCTTCTCAACATGCATGTTACCTCATCCTGAAGCTCTCTCAAAACCCAAAAAGCTCCACCAAACATGCAACGAAAACTCTCGTATACAACCCTTCAAAACCTCCTATAAAATAGGAAACCCTAATTTTCATTTCTGCTTAGCCTACGAGTTTCTAGAATGAGGCTAATTCCCAATGAAGAGTGTAGAGCTAAATTGGGGACATTACATTTTCATTGGTGTAAATATTGTACTTAATTGTGAATGCAAAATTATAGTTGTTGTGTTTCAATACTTTTACAAAATGTCATAAATGATTTGGTTTTGTCATGGTATGATATATATTATATAGGTTCCACTCAGGTTACTCATCTCTTAGAGATTGTTCACGCCCCTAAGACTGATGAAAGGCTGCTTTTGCTCATGTCACTGATGATTGTTTGTTGGGTAATCTAAATGGCTTTATCTACAATGATTGCTAGTAGGTCTACTTGAGGTTAGTCGTGTCACCAGTAACTGATTATGGGGTTCAAATGAAGTTGGTCAAGTACCTGTTATTTGTTGCAGGTTCAGTTGCAGCTACTCATGACCCTAGGCACAGATTGTGAGGTTCAATTGAGGTTACAGATGTTCCTAAAGAGTAATTAGAAGGTTCAGCTACTCATGTCCCTAGGGACAGATTGTGAGATTAAATTGAGGTTACAGATGTTCCTATAGAGTAATTAGAACGTTTAATTGAGGTTACTTGTGTTACTGATGACTGTTTATGGAGGTTACTCATGTCTCAAATGATTGATTACAAGTACCAGTCCATTTGAGTTTATTCATTGCCGCACTAATTGTTAGTGAGGTTCAGTTGAAATAACTCATCGTCACTGACAAAGGCAAAGCTTAATTGAGGTAATTCATGCACCATTGGTTTGGAATCCCCATTTGAGGTAACTAATGGGGCACTGTATTATGTATTGAGATTAGATCCTTGAATTAATTATTTTTGGATAGCCACTAGACAATTTTGTAATGTTTATCAGCAATGAACATCAATGGGCATATGTGCTTTGGGATATGGATTAGCAACGGTGGTCTTCAATCCTACACCAACTGGATTTATAGTTATGAGCTCTCGTGTTATATGTGGGTGTTCACATACATAGTATTGTTTGTATTTTTTGGGTTTTTCCATTATGTACAGAAATCCTGATGTGACGGCCCCTAATGCTTAGATTTTAATCTAGTTGAGGTGTTATGGATCCTAGTTGTTGTTTTGAACCTGATAAAATACAGCTTGTATGAAGACAGTGGGTGTTATGGATCCTAATGTTGTTTTGAACCTGATAAAATACAGTTTGTATAACAAAATGAGCATCACTAAAATTTTGTAATTCGTGTACTTTGATTATCTTTTTCCTTCCATGTCAATATAAATCAATATTTTCCTTCAAAAACAAATATCAAGATGTATTTTGTGATCCTCTAAAGCAAAGTATTCATTCAACTCAATCAGTTTTGGAGGTTTAAATAATTGCAATCACTCATCCAGCCATATCCCATTGTTCACAAGACATTTGGAAAAATCAAATTTATAGCATAAATAAGATATTTCAGAATTAAATGACATTGGAATTCGCCATAAATGTATAGCAAATACAAAAAGAGCAAATGAAAGTTGTGATGTATGAGTCTTAACAATTTATCAACTATTGAAAAATATTCAACTAAATGAATTGTGAAAGGTAATTTATCCACTAGTAGAAATGACAAAGGTAAAGGTCCTCCATATAGAAACACAATCTACAACATTGAAAAAAAAAATTCCTCAATACATGAAGGTAGGATGAGAATATCAAAAAAGGAGACAAAAGCTTTTTACTTTCTGCCTGTTAGCTTTGGCTACAAAGTAAAGATGTAAATTGATTTTGACCAGCTTTAACCATAATGGGTTGGCAGCCATTAAATATGAGAAAAGAAAAACTTAACAAATCAAAGATCTCTAGATAAAAGCATACCTCAACTATATGTTCTACAAAATCAGATTCACTTTCAAAAATCAAATGAGCTTCCTTCAAATTAAGAGTGCCATTGACAATTTGTCCAATCACCCAGTAACTATAGACAATACAATATGCATGTTTCAGCTAAATAATACTTGCAATTTCATATATATCCAAAATCAGTAACCAAAACAAGTGAAGCAAATCAGTATAATGTACTATTTTAACACCATAAAAAAGCATGGGAGAGATCATTATTTTCTTCTATACAACCAAAAAAAAAATTCTAAATAATATGGTCAAAGTTCCAACTATAAGACCCATATGCTTTGCAGTTCATTTCTCTTGATGGTATTCTTTGTATGTGTGGAATGTGATAACAAGAAAAGGTTTAGAACATGCAGGTGTCAACTAGGATGCTAATTTTTAGTTGTTTATTCAAACTAACATTAATTTAAAGGAATGTCACAAGATAAGCATTCGTTAATTTAACTACTTGGTAAGTTAATAGCTTAATGTGCAGATAGAAGAGAACCAAAACTCATCTAAATGGGGGTACATTATGAAGACAATCACAAAAGAATGCCAAGAAAATTGAGTTCATGAAAAATATTTGCAAGCATATCAAAGTACAATACCAAGAAAAGAATGAGAGAAATGCTAGCCCTGATATGGGATGCAATCTATGTACTTAGTTATCTCCCATAACGAGAAATTCTTCAATATCATCATCGTCATCAAAGACTTGCCAGTTGTCTGAGTTATCTGGTACAGTTGGCCTATAGATCAGTTCAATAGCAAAAGAATTCTGACGAAAGTCAGAATGCGGCATGAAAAGAGCGGCTGACATTGCAAGGGCATTAGCTTTTGCTATTGTCTATTCTTGGAATGTATTTAATGTTAAATGCATCGAACCATTCGATAGCATTCCACACCCTCTTCCTGTAGGATTGAAGGTGATTCTTTCTAACTTGAAACCGCTCCCTGACTTATTTAACAATCAGCTCTACATCTCCTTCAAATTTAAGCAATTTGATCCCCATATCCTTCGCATTCTTGAGACCTAATAAAAGCGCCTCGTATTCAGCAGTGTTATTGGTGCATTCAAATTGCAACCTATATGCGAATGGATATAGATGATCTTCGGGAGAAATAATCACTACTCCCACTCCTGAGCCTAATGTTGAGCAACTGTCGTCGAACTGCATCATCCACATCTTTGATTCTTCATATGATGTAGCCGTGGAAAGTGCAAACTTCTGACAATCTTCAGTTACTTCAAACAACATAGCATATGTGCCTGGACCCGTGTCTTGATACAACACTTGTGCCTGTGGGTCCTGGGATCTCACCACCGCAAACCTTGCCTTTGCCTCAGGTTCCAGCTTGAAAGTGCCCTTCTTCAATGGAATTGTCACAAACGACCAATCCAATTGAATCTTGCCTCTAAGGTCTTTGCAGAAGCTCCTGCTGAGTAACATTTTGTAACTGGTAGGAATGTCTGCTACCAAGATAGTCATCATTATTTTCTTCTCAAGATAAGACACTAACCTGACTTGTGCATCCTTCAGTTGACCGACCAACAACACCAATTTTGACTCAAGTGAGTAACACTTTTCATGAGTTTTAGTGCATGAAAGTCCCAACCCGTTCATGATCTGTAGGGGCATAATGTTGTCTGAAGCTCCACTATCTATGATACAATTACTGAGTTTAAAACCTCCTATATACAAAGATATATAGAACGGTTTTGGCTTTTCTTCTACTGGCACGAATGACTCTAGCAGTGTAGGCTGGATTACAGCCTTCTTCTTTACAACTTTCAGGATTCTTTCCAACTGCTCTGGATGATCCTGTAGATATTCCAGTTGTGAGATTTCTACCTTCATCTTCATCATAGAAGACACAATGTCATAATTTGCTGAAGAGGGTTCTTGAGCAACTGGCACGGTGTTCTCTTGTGAAGATCTGGGATTGGAAGTGGAAGGCACATCCTTTCCCTTTTCATTTGTATTCCATTTTTCCTCCTCTTCTTTTGTGCCTTGAAATGTTGCGCACGTGTGAACACAGGCAATGAGATGTTCTCATGATTAACCGCAATAGAAAATTGGCAGTATTCTTCTTCTTCTTGTTCATTAACGGGTTCTCTGTCGAAGTACCTCGTTACGGAGTCACCATCAAAGTTGTCTGTATGTGGTGAGACAACATTTGTAGTTGGTGAAGGTACGAAACCTGAACTTGGACTAGCAGTATCAACAAATCCCATGAGTTGATTGATCCTTTGATTTTCCGGGCATGTGGCTCCGGTATGCTCATTAGAATCATGGAAAGTGCAATAAACTGTAACCTTCTCAACCTCATTCATTTGTCTTGATTCTCCTTGCGGAAACCTTGGCTTGTAATTATTGAATGGTTGGAAGTTATTGCTCTTTGGCTGATATGGTTGTTGAGGTTGATATGATGGTGGTGCGGGCATGGCTTGCTGCCCTTGAGTAGGTGATTGCCTCTTGAGAATGGTCACCTCATTAGCTACCTCCTGTAGCAGTGGATCAGCAAACGCTTGAACAAGCAGTCTGATTGAATCATTCAACTTTCCCGTCATAATCATGTTATCTTCAAGCTTAATAGCTTCTTGTACGAGCTGTAGATTGTCTTCATGACCTGTCTTCAAGAAAAAGGCTATTTCTGACGGTAGTACATTGATGAAGCTACTCATCAAAATCTCATCAGATGGATTGAGAGTATGGGAAAGATGTGTGACAAGGCGATTAAACCTTGCTACGAATTATCTCATAGGTTCATGTGCCTCTATCTTTGAGTTTGAGAGTTGTGCAAATAATCGATGGTTGTCCTCGGCGGGCTTGAATCTCGCCAAGAATTTCTCACTCATGTCTGCCCAATTTGTAATAATACCTAGCTCAAGATGATTGAACCAATCTACAACATTATTCTCCAGGGTCTCTACAAAGAGACAGACGGCGATGTCTTCATGTGAAACATGCAAAACGGAACAAGCCGCTGTGAATGTTGAAATGTGTTCATCAAGGTGTCTAGACCCATCGCCGTGGAATCGAGGAAAATGCTTTCGCGATCCCTTTGGTAGTTCATGATGTGCAGCCAAAGCCAACGGTCCAATATTGTCACCCCATGGAAATGGAGTAGGATGTCTTCCGTTCCTTTCGTTTCGACCGTTGCGATTCTCGTTGTTGTCGGCCATTGCTTCAGCTGGGATTGGAGATTCTTCTTCAAATTCTTCAAGGAAATGTGCTCAAGAACCTCTTGAAAAGTCTGTTGGTGTAACAATTAACACCTTTGGAGTGCAAATTGGTACGGACAACTATGCACACTACGTAATCAGTGCTCTTCAAATTAGGAGGGGAAGCTCCCTCGTTGTGCGGACAAATGCTTTGAAAAAAGTAAACTAAACTAATTCCTATCTTTTTATCTCAGCTGAAAGAGGGACAAGGTTAAGGAAAACCACAAATGTTGCAGCTAAGGATTTTGTGGTTTCGCAGATCACTAACTACAACTCAAAACTAACTAGCTTATACTATCCAATCTCCTCAAGAAATCAGAGCATGAGGAAACGGAGCGGGAATGATTTATACGATAACCTCTAAGACAACATTTCCAAGGAGGTGACAACACCTATCCAAGGTGTAGGCTGAAAGAAAGGTTATTGGCGACGACATCAAACGATGAACTCTACTCCTAAATTCCCAAGGAGGTGTCGGCACCTATCCAAGGTGTAGACATGAAACAAAGCTCATTAACACAATCACAACAAATGATAATCCTTAATTCTAAATTCCCAAGGAGGTGATGGCACCTATCCGAGGTGTAGATATGAAACAAAGCTTATAAACACAAGAACATGAAACAATGATCATCCAACCAAAGTGAACAGATACAGAATAGCAATATTACAGGCAAATCTGGCTCAGCATATATTACTATAGCGTGCAAAACTTAATTAAAAATGAGCTGAAAGCTCTTATTTATAGACATCAAAAGGTGTAGGGAACCCTAAAATCACCTTGAGTCAACTACAGTCTTGCAATGCATGCAATATTTTATTACTAAACCCTAATAAAGCAAACTATACAATTAACTGGAAAGCTACCATCAGTTAACCGGTACATCTAATCTAAATGGACAATGTGCGAGCATGCACGTCCTTATTGAAAGCAAGTTAACTGGAAAACTACCATCAGTTAATGAAAACCCTAAATGAAAACTCCAACTATACATAGATGTTTCCAAGACAGACATGCATGAGATGTGGAACAAGTTAACTAAGAAAGAAGCGTCGAGTTAACTGCTGTGTCTGATGTCTATCCTGAAAGGTGGGATCTGGAGTTCATTGGCTGTGATCTCGAGGAAGTAACCCCTCCACGAGGTTAGTGAATGCATCACTGTCTAGAGGTCGTCACATGTCTCAACTGTCATTTCACTGCTTGTCAGCAACTCAAGCAATCCTGGAAATCTTCACACACTTAAACTGGCATTTCACTGACTGGTAACTCTGGCGGCTCCATAAATTGAAGTGATGGCCACTGTTTCTTCTGCAGCTTTATACTTCTAATGCTTCTCACGTTTTTCACGCCTTTCTCTATGGAAGAATGTTGCATGATGAAACTGCGAAGTTTGACTACGAACCCTCTAGTTGTGAAAAAACCAAACGAACTTGTTGCACACGCAGAATTCCAACGGTATCAACCCTCTAAACTAGCCTTGGAAGGCTATCAGCTATAAGAGGCATGAAACCATGTGGACTTGAGTGACTATGCCTGTCAACCCTCCAGATACACTTGATACAAATCGATGTCATCTTTTCTGATGAAATCATGAATTAAGACCGATTTGGTCTTGAATTCGGTCTATGTGAATTGCATTCTAAAAAACTCCCCCATTGACTGTAAAAACGGCTATGTTCTAACAACTTTCTCTGGAAAGCTAAAATGACTCCTGATGAGGCTAAAAATAGCTTGTCAGAGGGCAATTTTCACCAAAAATTCTAAGATGTGGGTTTTGTGCAGAAAATGATTCTAAGACAACCCACAATATCAGAATTGCGAAAAAACACCGTTTAGCTTGACATGCAAAAACTTTTCTTGAAAAAAAAGCAACTGGGGGCAGCAGGGGCTGCAAGGGGCAATTTTTCTGAGAAAATCTGAAATATGGGTTGTGTCCAAAAGATGATTCTAAGACAACCCACAACGTCAGATTCAAAAAATATGGACTTTTATGCCACCATGCAAAGGAATTTCAGTTGAGAAAATCAAAGCTTCGAGAATTCAAGCTCTGGAGCAAATTTTCTTGAAAAATTCTAACACATGGATTTGTAGAGGAAGTTGTGCACAACCAACCCAGATGATCAGATTTGTCAAAAGTTCCCAAACCTTGGACAAGCGAAGAAAACCTAAGACAAGAATAGAAGAAATTAAGACAGAAGATAGAAGTTTCAAGTTTTAGCTTCTGCCAAAATCGCCATCCTGTCTTGAATTCTGTTGATTAATCTGAACTTGTACCTACAAGGAAATCCGAAAACAATCTCTGTAGTGCCTTAGAATATTGACTGCTGAAGAAATACACCCACTTAGTGAAGAAATTCGCTTGATCTTTACTTTGTGTGAGAGAAAAAGAGACGCCATCTTGAATAAATAGATAAATTCGTAGCTCATCGGCGTCGCTGCAAGAATAAAACCTTGATTTCAAAAGGAACCTTTTGATTGGACCCCACTTAGCTGAACTGCCACTAACTCGGAGTCTCGAAAGAATAAAAATATTAAAATATTCAGTTCTCCCTTACATGTGAATTTGCAATTTAATATCAAAAAGGGTGCCAATATTAAAATATTGAAGAAAATCGCCCATTAATGCGTGCATGCAAAAAAGTTGAAATTTAATATTATTTTAATCAGTTAACTGAAATCTCAGCATCTAGATGCACTTAGAAAAATTCACTGATTCTAAAAAGTACAAATTTGACTCTCTAGAGATCCCATAGCAACAGTTATGAGATTTTTTGCTAACTTCCTACTTTATAGCTCACTGAAAAGTTACAGTTGCCTCTGTTGAGCTCAAATTTTTGGATGCCTGATTGAAGTTGTGACTGAGCTAAGATATCTACCGCGAAGCCAATAAAACCAAGATGAAATGTCTGTTGGGAGCTACAACTGCTAAAAACGACATTTGATGCCTCAAAAAATTAGGCGCCTTTGATTAAATTGATGCAAGATCTCCAAACTTGGCCATTTCTCTGACTTGCCATTCACGCTTCAAACTGCTGCTGCTAGTGAATGACGAATCCTGCTGACTAAATGATAGGTTCATTGCGTGACTAGAAGAATTTTGCAACCAACGACTGTAAGGCATCTGAAAGTTGAGTTAAGGACCCCAAAAGCAAGGGCACCCCTAGCCTGCAATAGCGCAATTATCACTTTGAGAGTGATTTTACAACTTGCAACTTTCAACACAAACGCTCTACTTTGACCCTTGACATCGGGAGCTGGAGTACTCCGATTCGCACACCGACAATCTCTCTGCGTAGCTAGAAGCACTGAGAAGAGATGTCTCTGGAGGTGACAAAGCGAGAAAACTGCTTCTAAGACCTCAAAAAGAAGGGCGCCTTTTCCAAGGGAGTGTATTTTCCATAAACATTTTTCTGGTTGTCTGATTTCTTCAACGATCCCCACTGACCCTTCATGTACGTGCGTTTGACAAATCCCGAGGGCTAACGGCTGGATTCATTGGATAGCTAGGAGGATTCCACACAAGTCTCATGAAGACATTGACTGCTAAAAACCCCATCTAACAGGCCTAAAGGCTAGGCGCCCCTAGCCTATAGAGGTACAAGTTGACATTTTCATGTTTATCCACCCTTCATTTTACGTGCTCACCGGAACCACTGTCACGGTCACTCAGCATGTCTGATGATCTTGCGAAAGGATGCGTTGCGAAGCCAGACTTAATCAAAAAAGATCTCTTGGAAATGGGAATTGCAAATTCATCTAACTAAGGGGTCAAATTCATGGGCGCCCCTAGGCTACAGGGGTGCAAATTCTGTAATTTTGACAACCCCTGTGATGAGTAACCTCCTCGTACCTTCAACTTCCACCTTCGATTGTCGGAGTTTTGCAACTCGGATGATCTCGCTTGATAGCTTGCCGGAAAGGTAACTGAATTCCGAAGAGACTAAATACATTTGCAACCAAAAAGCACTAAATCTGAGCCTCCAAAATGAAGGGCGCCCCTGAGCTACAGGGGTGCAGATTTGCTTTCAGGTTGATTTTCTCCATTTTGCACACTGTGAACCCCACTGTCGACTGTTGGGTCGACCACGTAGAAGCATTACTGCTACTGACGTGTGTATGTGACTGTATCACATCACTTTCACATGTACGAACACTGTAAAGTTGATTTACACGTTGATTGCGCAAACGTCTCCCACGTTACAAAGTGAAGCATTTCCAGACTTAGAATATTTTTTGCACTTTTCGCTATTTCAAAATCCCCTCCGTCGTGAAGCATCTTTTTCAGCATCTTTCATCATAAAACATTCTGCTTTGAGTTTCAAGCTCAGATTTTGACACCTAGTACTGGCCAACTACCATTGGCGAACTCAAAGATGCCAACTTTTCTCCTAAAAAAGTGAAAACTACCCACCAGCCTTAAACTGACTTTTAACTGAAACTGACTTCACCACTGTGATCATGATGTGAAATAAGCCAATCAAAATTAATTTCAGCCAATTCTGACAAGTTTCTATTTTTAGGGTTTCGGGACCTGAAACAGGTGTTAAAAACCCTAATTTTCAATTTTTTCCAAATTTCACCAATATCTTCTCGACATCACACTGACTCAAAATACATACTTGATTTGCCCGAAAACTATGTTTTGACATCATTTTAGGAAGGTTTAGACTCTCTTAAGCAAGATGCCTTAATGAAGCAAAAAAATTGGTTTTGGGTACAACATTAGGCTCCGTCTAGTGACCATGTCAGATACTTACAACATAGGAGAACCGAGATACTCTGTGTTTTGTAGACTAGTGACTTATCAGTTGGGCATTGGAGTCAAGACTCTTTCCCTAATCATCTAATACACTTGATGTTTTCCTAATCACCTAAAACAAGACTACCTAAAACATCTAAAACACGACATAACATCACAGAACGGGGAAACACATTACGACATAACGATAAAGCATAAATAAAATTACTTAAAGAAAATTCACTCCACCCCCGAAGAGATGAAGTGCTTCGGATATTTTCCGCTACATGACAGCGGGAAGAACCTCCCATCGATGTCGTTTCTACCTGAAAGGCTTTACTTCTCTTCTGATGGGAATTGCAGGAGGCAATCCTTCTAGAATGAAGATTCTTAGGTATTCATATATCCATGCAAAGGTATTCTGACAAAAGTCAGAATATGATGCAAATGGGGAAGTTGATACCCCGAAGGCATTAGTCCTGCTGTCGTCCATCCTTGGTGTTGTGACATTTTCACACATCGCCCCATTGCAAATGGGGACCCCCTAATTTTTGCTTCGTTTGGGTCTTTTGGCTTGTTTTTGGTTGGTTTTCCTGTTGTCTCTCTCTTGTTCTGTCTGTCTTTCCAGGGATGTGCCCGTCTGAATTGAAATTTCAGCTAAGTCTCTAGAATTAGGGTTTGCATTTCTCACGTCAGTTTGAGGTCAAATCAAGTTTGGCTATTGAAATCTGAGACTAACATTGTTGTCAAGGGGGCTATAAACAAGTTTCCACTGAGTTTTCACCAAGTTCCGGCAACTTACTATTTTTAGTAGGTACTTGATTTGGGGCATTTTCTCAGCACAGTTGAAATTCTGACCGATACACTGCATTTGGAGCACCTTGAGCAATCTGCCTGCAAATTTTGAGCTAGAACGCACAACTTGCTATTTTTAGCAGTCTGGGCTTCGGGAGTTGATTTTAGGGTTTGCATGCGAAGTTTTTCAACGCATGTCTGGACATTCTTTGTGGGTTTTTAGAAAGCTTTGTAATGGTGTAACATACAAATCAAGATCAGGACCTTTTTCAGGAGCTATCTTCATAGGCTATTTTTAGGGTTTGCATGCAGGATTTCTCAGCGCATGTCGGCATAATCTTTCTGGGTTTTCCGAGAGCTTTGCATCGATGTGACATGCAGGCAGAGTTGATCACTTTTTCAAGACTTGCTATTTTTTTAGCCAGTGCTCGCATGTTGATAATTTTTATGGGTTTTTCGAGATCTCTCAGGCAATGTGACATGCAAACTCATCCAACGACTGCTTGGTCACTTTTTCAACCACTTACTATTTTTAGCAGGTTCACTCCGGCGGCTGCCCAGCACTTCAGAATCATGAACCCGATGACATGCAACAGAAACGGGGTCAAACGGAGGTTATCTGAAGCACATGCAAGACGAATTAGGGTTTCTAGCTTCAGGACCCAAAATGAGGGGTCAAACACCAAAATTTCCAAAAACCAAGGTATCCCATCTCGATCAGTATCTTCCAAGGAGCCCGCTGGTAAAATTTGAAGACGATCTAAGCTAAGTCACTTCTGAAACAGGGCTATAAATAGCAGGTCAGCACGAGGCACCAGTATGAGCAGGTCAAGCAGGTGATGAGGACCCCATGGCACGAATTTCAAATCAAACGGAGTTGCAGAGGTTCGAAAATCAAGCACTTACTATTTTTAGCAGGCCTGTGCAAAGGAATTAGAGTTTCCTAAAATCTAGGGCAAAACACAACAGTCACACAGAAGCAGTATCCAGTTATGATCGACATCCTTCAGGCAGTTTACACACAAAGTTTGAGCTCATTTTGAGCAGTTACTATTTTTAGTAAGTTGCTAAATATAGCAGATACATGTAGGAATCAGGCGCCACAGCTCAGTCATGTCACGAGAATCAGCACAAAACGAAAATCAAGCCTTCTGGAACTAGAAATCAGCTTGAAATAAAAAAATTGAAAAACTTTCTAAAAATAGTAGGTTAGGGCAAGCTGAGGGCATCATGAACAATTCACTTTAAATCAGACGAAAGCTGGAAAATTCATCTAAGTTTGGCAAAATGAAAGCTTGCCACCCTCAAGTCCGCCCCAGAAGCTTGAAGAGCCATGAAAATTCACTAAGTCTGAGAAATTTGAAGTCCAGCATGCCAAATGCACCTTAGCTTGAGAGGCTGAAGTGAAAATTTGGTTAAGTCCTCAAAATTTGAAGCAGGGACCCTCATATGCGCCCTTGAAGCTGGAAATGGCATGGAAATCTTACTAAGTACTTCAAACTTGAAGCTGACCCCCTCATATGCGCCCTAAGCAAGGATGGGAGTTGAAAATTTTTCTAAGTATCCAAAACTTGAAGTAAGGCCCCTTGTATGCGCCCAAGAACTTGAGGAGGGGTAAGAAAAGTTTCTAAGTCATGCAAACTTGAAGCTCAGGCCTCCAAATGCACCTTGAGAAGAAGAAGAGGCTTAAAATTTTCTAAGTATCACAAATTAGAAGTCCACCCTCTAAAATGCGCCCTTACAAGCTTGAAGACACTTGAAACTTTACTAAGTATGGCAAATTTGAAGCTCCCTACCCCAAATGCGCCTTGAGAAGAAGGGGGGACTTGGAAATATTCTAAGGCATGTAAATTTGAAGCTCAACACCTCATATGCGCCCTTGCAAGCTTGAAGGAAGTCCAAAATTTATCTAAGTATGGAAAATTTGAAGCAGACCCCCTTGAATGCACCTTTGACTTGGAGGAAGCTTGAAAAAAAATCGAAGTATAGAAAATTTGAAGGAAGACCCCTTGAATGCGCCTTTGACTAAAGAGGTGGGTTGGAAAAGTTTTTAAATGTCATAAATTTGAAGGAAGACCCCCTTGAATGCGCCTTTGACTGAAGGGGTGAGTTTAAAAAAAAAAAATGTTTTAAACTTGAAGTATGACCCTCTATTTGCGCCTTAGCTACTGGAGGTAGATTAAAAAGTTTCTAAGTCCTTGAAACTTGAAGTAAGGACCTCTATATGTGCCTAAGAAGTTGAGAAGACTAGAAAATATTCTAAGGCATTCAAAACTTGAAGTAGACACCTCTATATGCGCCTTAGCTAAAGGGGAAGATGAGAAAATATTCTAAGTCTTGAAGATGTCAGCAGGACTCCCCATATGAGCCCAAGATAGTGTGATGAAGAAAAATGCCTAAGTGATGGTAAAATGGAAGCTCCCCTAGTCAAATGCGCCTAAATCTGGAGAGGATGAGTTAAAAAATTGTCTAAGTCTGAAAAACTTGAAGTAGTTACCTCTATATGCGCCTTGACTTGTGGAGGAATTGGAAAATGTTCTAAGTGTTGAAAATTGGAAGTAGAGACCCTTATATGCGCCCAAGTTGGCTGGGAGGTGATAAAATTTCCTAAGGCAAGGCAGGGGAAGAAATGAGCCCAGAGGTGATGAATGTGAATAAATTTGATGGAAAATATTTTTTCTAAGGTTAAAAAATCAAAAAATTAAAAGTACCCCTTCATTTGTAGACACATGAATTTGATGCTTTCTGAAGGAAATTTTCTTTTGGGTATTGGATATTTTTGACAAGGGATGGATTTTAAAGTCTTCTACACTTCTCTGGAGATTCTAAAGTGATGATTTTTATTCGAGCGCCTGGTTGATGGAATTTCCTAAGGAAAATAAATTATTTCCAAGGCAGATGGGCTAGAAAATCGCCTAAGGCAATAGAGGGGATATCATTTTGGTTGGAGAACTTTCTGAGGCAGAGGAAATCAAGCAACACCCTTCAAGACGCGCCGTCAACTTGGATAAAGTTTCTAAGGCACAACTTCAAGGTACACAGGAAGCAGAGTACAAGATAGAAATTTGGCTAAGGCATGAAGAATTTGGAGATGAAGTGAAACTCGAATATCAGGATGATATGCGCCCATGATGAAAGGTTGTAAAGAAGGAAAATCCTACTGGAGAAAATGATGAATGAGGCCAATCAGGCCTTGGAAATCAAAATGTCGGATCGGGTAAGTAAAGTGGATTTATATTGTAAAGTGTTTTGATGCTCTTCTTTTTGTTTGTTTTTGCAGGATGAACGGCAGGACCAGAGCACGATGACTTGAAGTGATGAAGCAAGTAATCCAAAATGATATTACAACCTTCGAAGGGAGATAAAGTTATGTGTTTCGAGCTATTCCACGAGATCTTAGTTGCACCCAAACCATGAAAGAAAAAAGTTAAAAGAAATGGCTAAGTGTTGGAATAACCTAATATGCACTCAATTCAGAGAGGTAAGTAGCGAGGATGAAATGCTCGAGTCCAAGATAAGAAGACCCTTCAGGATCAGGGGGTGGAGAAACAATCACCCTCATGCAGTTCAGAGTTAGAGAATGTCAGTTGAGAAGAGAATCATCATCAACCACGAGAAAGAAGTTGCCGCCTTGGAGTCAGATCAAGAAAGTGCCTGCCATACTAGAAATTGAAGCAGTATTGGCCAAACTCATCCAGTTTGCAGCCGAATAAGGAACAGTGTGAACGCGTCTATGAATAGGAATCTTCTAGAGGATGGTGGACATTAATTGTTCATTTATTACTCCACTCCTCTTTTTAGGGTTAGGGCTGAGGTGGCACAATTTGGGCCATCCATCTGATTGTAATCTGAGCCGTCCATTGGACTTGGCCAGCTATATAAAGGGGCATCCCCCCTCATTTGTACCTCATTAGATTAGATCAGAGATTAGAATAGAGAGACAGCTAGGTGATAGCTTAGAGATAGCTTAGTATAGATTGATAGGATAGTTTAAAGAAGAAGGAAAGTTTTTCCTTTGAAAACTTTGTAAGAAATTGTTGTGAACACTCTCTCAATAAAAAGAGTTTTCATTGATGATGATCTCATCTTTTGTTGTGAGTAGCTAGCGAGGTTTCTTCGTCCTTCTACTTCAAGTAGGATTTTAAAGTAAAGTAAATAGATTTTGTTTCATGCGAGTAAATGCTAGTTGTGGAATGTGGTGTTTAATTTGAGCAAGCTTTGCTTATCCATATCACTAGCAAGCTCGCTGATGGTGGGTGCGCCTTGTGTGGTCAACTGGAATATCGTGTACTTAACTTCGATCATGATTTGTATGTTTATATGCGTCGTTGTGATGGTATTTTCATGCTAAGTTGTGATTTGAACACCTTGAGCTACTCCTCTGAAGATTGCACCGGTTCTGTGGAGGCTGTCCGAAGTGAGGCAAAGTAGAGCCTGGTTGAAGTCTGCGAGAATTGATCACCATGTCCAACCTTAGAGTAGAATTATAGCATCTCTTATCCCTGCACCCATTTAAATTCAATTCATTTCTGGTTAGTATTAGGAAAACTTGCACTTACCTGCCGAGTCATTCGAACCATGTGAAGCCCTTAATCTGCTGTCTGCTGTCAGCTGTCGAACAGTTGCGTAAGTCCCCTTGAAATACCAGCAAAATCGCATCGAGCCAACTGAGACTATCCACCGCCTAGAAGGAACCTTGGAGTTGAACGCATGAACTCTCTCGCAATCTTAGCGTGTTGGATACTTTGATCAAGAGAGAATAGGGTAGCCGTTGGCAACTTTATTCTGTGTTGGTGCGGTCACGAAAATCACATCAACACTTGGGATGTTGATTTCCTCAAACCAATCGATTGAGTTCCAAACTCGATTTTTCTAATGTCGTAGGTGATCTTTTCTGACTTGAAAATATCCTTTGACCGGCTCGTCGATCAACTCTACATCACCTTTAACACATAGGAGTTTGATTCCCATGTCTTCGGCATCTATGAGGCCTTGCGAAAGCACCTCTTTCTCAGTTTCAGTAAATTCCAATTGCACAGATGGGTGCAACTGTCCTCTAGGAGAGATGATCAATTCCCCTGATTTTGAACTTGTATTTATACAATCTCCATCGAACTATATTGTCCATGACTTTGTATCCTCTGTTGGTCCCTTTTCAGAACAAGCATGTAAGGACCTAATCCTTGCGTAAATTAAAATTTTCCAATTCTCACTTTATATATGTAAACGTAACAAGTAACAAAGATAATACAATAAAAAATTTCCTTTCTTTATTGATAAATACGTACAAGTTATAGTATGTTTCCACATGAATTTCATTTTCATTGCAAATACAAATCAGAGATCAAAAGTAATACAGTTACATACATAGCTCGTAAGCTTTTGCACAAATAAAAGTAAGAAGGTCCAGGAGTCCGTCCTTTCAAATCTTGGTACATCGGCCGCTTGCTGTGGAGGAGAAACATCACTCGGGCGCTTTTCTGCCAACCACGGACTTATAATGCGGTCCCCCGCACACCTATCGTTTGATAGATGGCCCTCCCTTCGAAGAAAAGATTGGTAGGGTATCCTTTAACGATTACCAACTGAGCATAGTGTTGTGTCCTACACAACTAGAACCTTGCTATTTCACAATCTCGAACTAGTATTCGGATCACAATAAACTGACAGTGTAGTCTCAACTAACTCACGTCTATGTGGCAGTCGTATGTTTCACTACTTTGGCCAAAGTATTCTCATTCAGTACTTCGAATGAAGGTCATCTATCATAAACACTACTCAGGGCTGACTTGACTTGAGGCTTCCTTACTCTATGCATAGGTTTTGTCCTTCAATGGATGAATCCGTCACCCCAGACATCCTACAATCATACGAACCTACTAGAAATGAAACAGTCTATAAGTGTCTTGTATCAATCCTCCTAATTAGGAAATCTTTATCCTAGGAGGACTTAGCTTGTCTCAGTTATCCTAATAACTTAAGCTAAAAGACCTTACTTGATTCTGCCTTCATTTCGATCCTAGTAGATAATAAGTACATCTACGTATTCTCCATATACAGAGACTATACACAACATGCAATAGTCATTCAAAATGCAAATAAATCCTTCCCTTTTATCTTTTTCCATTATTACCCTTTAATGTAAGATAAGTAAACTAATCCCTTAAGCTCTTTACTCATTTAATCCCTTTTTCACAATTCCCTTAATCATTGAATCCCTATATACTCCTCATATGGAGTTCATACATAATTCATACCTTAATGCAAAACACACACTAATGCAAACAGGTATACGCTTCATAAAACATGCATAACTATTCCTTAAAGTAATTTACTTACATGGTGCAACATAGAACCACTTCTTTGTTTATCTTAACTGAAGTATTGAACTCAATGCAATTCTCTAACTATGCACATTCAGCAATTACACTTTTAGATTTATATCAAGAAATACGCTCTAGAACATGAAAGAAGAAACAGCATGCCTGGTATATGCCTTTCCCTTTAGAGGATGAACTTGATTGTGTTTGCAGCACCTCAGACCTCCAACAAAAGACCTCCAACAACTCTTAGATCAGTCTCTAACTCTTCCTCAGATATTGATCACTTGCAAAAGATATACAGCTGAAAAGTAATCTCAACTTCTTACTGTGAACTCGGAAATTGTGAAGATAATATACAGAGGATGTCTCTCAGCAAATGGTGAAATATGTTCTCAGAAAATATGAAAAGCTTCTCTCAGCAATAATAAAACTCACTCACAGCTAAAGAAAACCACTCAGAAAATATTTTGAAACTCTTAGAATGAGAGAAAACTCGAATTATATATTGTGTGTTTTAGAATGAACAGGGACGGCTCAATAAAAATACTAAACTCAGATTGCTCAATCTGTTCTTATAATGAATGGAAGGGCGTCTATATATAGGCCCGAATTGCAACGAATTCCACTAATGGAGGCATGTGGATTGACAACAAGTGTCTAGAAGTAGTCAAGATGATACTTGGCAAGTGTTTACACCCTAAGTCATCTCTTAAAAGAGTGATTCGACCTCCATAGAGCCAGCAAATGAAGAATTTTTCAACTCTAATCTTCAAAAACGCCACACGTTTTATTTTGGCCAGTCGCATGAAATTGAATGCTTTACTCGTTTTAGGTCAAGGTTAAAGTGTTCCCACGTCGCCATTTTGGGCCTTGAGATCAGCATTCGATTATTTCTCAGACTAGGTCGCAGCCCAGGCGCGAGCAAGACGCGTTTTCATCATGTGCGCGATTTTCTTCAGTTAGTTTTCATGAACTCTTCAAAACAAAATGTATTTTCTTCCTTTTCAAATGTTCATTAAAAATAAATTCAACTTCTCTTGTTTTAAATATCTCAAGCAAAAAGACTCGATTTCTATGTTGAGAATACTTTTCTCTATAGCCAAAATCGAAATATTTCACTATTTAAATCCTTTATTTTTCTATTACCTTTGTGTTCAATTTCTATTCTATTGAATATTTTTATGTGTCATTTAAATTTATACAATTTCCATTTCAATATCATACATTTATATATTTTATCATATATGTATTTTAATTAAGTGTAATATTTTTAAATATATAAATATATATATTTTCCGACATTACATCGTAATATTTATATATATTTACATATATGTGAATATTACCTTAATATTAGTACATATATTTTTTTTAAATATAAATATATAATATATTTACATAGGTACTAATGTATATATGTATATATCCATAAATATAATCTTATCGTTAATATATACATTTATACATAAATATATATGTAAATTTGCTAGGCAATAATATTAAATATTATTTTCACCACAAACATCAGGCGGAATGTGTACATCTATACACTTGTGTATACGTATGTATGTGTATATACATGTCGACACATGTGTATGAGCATATTCGTCTGCTTAACGTACACATGTATTGATATGTCTGTACATATAGACACGTGTACACTATGTATAGATGTATGTGCATTCCCAATCAATCTTTTATATATCTTTCACATCATTCATACATGGGTCATGGTATAGCAAGTCTGACGTTTAAACAATCATATCTCGTAAAGCAATAAGAAGTGAATTCAGAATCCTAATGTCAATAAACAAGCCTATGGATGACTTACCCTTATCTCGACAAACAGACTTGGCTTACTCAATCTATAGTATGTGTGTGTATGCTCAATTTGATAATTGTTACTGTTTACCCAACCAAGTTCCTCCCTGAATGATGTCTCTCCTCTGTCCGGAGGAACAGTCTTCATCCCTGCACATCATGACATGACATCGGCAGTCATATGCTCATAACAAGGTAAAAACATCTCACAAGTTAGAATAACATTATTCCATAATTGTATGCAACATTTAATCAAGAATTAAATCAATAGAAGTAACAATCAAATGAAACCATCATTTAAACAGAACACCATTATTGATAACAAGAACATCATTGTTTTATTCATCATATTGATTCATCTATTACAATCATTTTTCCCTATGAAATAATAGCTATAGAATTCGGGATGTAACAAAGCAATGTTCTGGTCTTCAGTTTTTGTCTTTGACAAAGTCACACAATTACCAAGACCCATATCAGGCTTTGCTCCTGCTAGAACAGATGACTTGAGCAGAGCCTACTTCTTTGCAACTTTCAGAATCTGATCTAGATGTTCTAGATGGTCCTGAAGATATTCCAGTTGAGAGATTTGCACCTTGGTCTTCATCATGGAAGCTACGATGTCAAAATTTGTTGAAGACGTCTCTTGAGCAACTGGCATAGTAATCTCATGTGAAGATTTGGGTTTAGAAGTGAGAGGCACTTCTTTACCCTCTTCGTTTGATTTCCGCCTCTCTTCTTCTTTTTGTGCCTTGAAGTGTTGAGCACGTGTAAACACAGGAGGAGCGTACTGACGGTATTCTTCTTCTTCTTCTTCTTGATTTACAGGTTCTTTATCAAAGTATCCCGCTGCGGAGTTGCCATCGAAGTTGTCCATCTATGGTGAGACAACATTCGAACTTGGTGTTGGTACAAAACTAGAACTGGGAGCAGCTTCAGTATATCCCATGATTTGAATCATTCTCAGGTTCTCTGGACATGTGGATCCGGTATGTTCATCAGTGTCGTGGAAAGGACAAAATACTGCACTGTGTGCAGCTTCAATCATTGGTCTTGATGGAGATGTTGGCAACCATGGCTGAAGATTGTCTCTCTTTGGCTAGTACGGTTGTTGAACTAGAGATCTGATAGAATCTATTTTCATCAAGCCGAAAGTGATCATATTATCCTCCAACTTGATGGTGTGTTCTTGCACACTCTTCAACTCTATTGCTTTGGCCGTCTTGAGGAAGAAAGCTATCTCTAATGGAAGAGAATTTATGAAACAACTTATCAGAATCTCCAATGATAGATCAAGTGTAGAAGAAATTCTTGTAACAAGATTAAATCTCGCTACAAAATCCCTTATGTGTTCGTTGTGCTCCATCTTTGAATTTGTAAGCTGGGCGAACAACAAATGACTGTCTTCAGTAGGCTTGAATCTCGCTCATAGTTGTCAAGCTTGTGATACTGCCTGGCGCAAGGTGATTGAACCAGTTGGCAGCATTTCCCACAAGAGTCTCGACAAAGAGACCTACCACGATATCTTCATGTGCTACGTGCAAGACGGCACAAGCCGTTGTGAACGCAGAGAAATGTTCCTTCGGGTGTTGAGTTCCATTGTCGTGAAACCATGGAAAATGCTTCCTTGAACCTTTAGGTAACTCATGATTTACCTCAAAAGCCAAAGGTCCAATGTTATTACCCCAAGGTAATGGGGGTGAACATCGCCTGTCAACATTATCGTTGTTATCATCCATTGCTTCTGTGTGGATCATGCAATAGGATGCCAAAGTGTCATTCTCGTGAAATAAAAGCGTTTAGCTTTGTGAAGTTTTCCTGCCTCGTGCCCCACGGTGGGTGCCAGAAAATTGGTGACTCTGCTGGGGAACGAACCCAGAAAAGTCGGCTCTTCTTGAAGAGGAGGATTGTTTCTCCTTGTATATACTCGGTACGCCAGGATGCTCAATTCCACGCAGGTGGTGGCAAAATAGGTCTACTGGCTGCAAGATCCACTCTTTCTTCTTCTTTGTCTAGAGTAGTAGCTATGTTTCTCCACTGAGTAGTTGATGTATGATTTTCAAAGATAAAACTGTGCAGGCTACTGATGATATCCGATTGCTCCGCTTCAATGAAAAAAAAAATTGGCTGTATGATGGTCGGAGTAAGTCCTGGTTGTTGAACTGGAGCAGTAGGACACCAAATGGTCATTCTCATGACATAAAGCGTAAGCTTTGTGAACTTTTCTTGCCTCGTGCCCCATGGTCAGCGCCAGAAAACTGTTGGCGTAACAACTAACACCTCTGGAGTGCAGTGGTCTCTAGGATGATCTCCTTGTCAGCGTTCCTCTCTACATGAACCTGTTTCTTGATCCTCTTATCTAGCGCATCCTGGTAGACATGATCAAAATTTGAATGATCAAGTATGTAAGATGGTTGCCTCCTCTTCCTACCCAGTTGATTCTCAAGCCAAGACGAATCCCGACTAATCCCACTGGAAGGATCTGTGCTAGTCATAGGAAGCTCTAATGAGTGTGAATGTGTAGAGGTATCACTACGCGGTGGCAAGTCTAGGTCCAAATCAATGTGAACTGGAACTGGAGACTTTTGTGGTGTAGGTGATGGCATGGGAGGCTGAATCTCGGGCTCTGGCAAGCTCCGAATTGTACTCCTGACTGGCTCCACATGCATTTCTATAACAAGTGCCTTCCCTTTTGAATTGTTAGGCGCTTTGTTCTTCTTAAGAGGGTTACTCCTTTTCTTTTGCTTTGGTTTTGACGGGGATGGCAGTAAAACATCCACCGGTGACGGCTCTGTGCTTGACATGACTGCCCTCCTAGTCTTCTTGCTATCAAGGTAGAGTATGTTGTTTTGAATAACTCTACTCGATCTCTCCTCGACAAATGAATATTCTTTGGCGAACCAATTGTCAGCAGGAAGTGGCTGTGTATCAACCTGTTCTCTGAAAATTTGAGGAAGTACATCCCCATCATCATCTAACAATCCTCCCACATCCTCTAACATGAAGACATAAATCTGTGAGAGAGAGAACCTGCTATAACTGCGTCGGCAGACCTCAAAGTCATCTTCGCAGTTAACCCAATAATCCTCCATTGTAGGCTTGTGGTAAGGGTGACCACCAAGGCGTACTGTATAATGACCCCAGGGGTCATATGTGTGTGCATCAACAAGGTACTTGAGTTTGAATTTTTCTAGCTCTTGTCCTGCAGCCTTGGCGTCAACTAGTGTCCTACACCAGTAGATTCCCATTTGAAATGGAAAGTTGGCAGCTGGTTTACGCTTGTGGTGCGAACGTAGATGAACATCATATAATTGCCTCAGGAAATCCATGAAAATTGTTCTATCCGAAGGATAGCGAGGTAGCATAGCTGGATTTCCTATATATCCGTAGGCGCGGATGTAGGTGTATGTAGGGAATTGAATGAACTAGTCCGCGCATTCTACCATTGCTGCTCTAGCAACTACTGAGATACGAACATGAAATTCCCGGTCTAAGTTTCTCACTATGTACATCAAGAAAGCCTCTTGCACACGCTTGAAATGTCGCTCGGACTTTGTGAACTCAAGCTCGTCATAGTATTGGTAAACTTTCTGAAAACTGAGAATTCCCACTCTGTAAAATCCTCTAAACTGACCCTAATAGGCAGTCAAGTATACGAGATAGGAACACATATGAAACTGGTGGGCAACTAGGAAACCGATAATCTACTTGTGGAGAACGCCGTTGATAAGAGAGGCCCAGTCATAATGCTCTCGCCTGGAAATGATATGTGCAATGATGTAGTACATCCAGGGCTGGAATTTATTAGCATCTGCATGACCGGAAACACGATTGAGAAGAGTGATCAAAATCGCGTACTCATCTTTGTATTCTCTGCAATCCACATTGCTTGGCAAATTGTTTTTCTTTTGTTTCAACCACCTTTCTGCCATCTTGTTCTGACACATGTCCTTATCAACATTGAATGCTCTTTCACACTGGTCCATGGTAACGACCAAACTGTTCGGATGTTGAGGAATACCAAAACACCTTTCAATGTCCTAGGGCTTGAGACTGCAAATCACCAGTCCATCTGCTGACTGAATTTTGCTAGTAGAATTGTAATGCTTGACACAAGACATCACGAATTCTATGCAATGAACTGAAATAGGTAGTGAAGCCGCCTCTCACAACCCAGAATCTTGGATGTTTTGAAGTATTGCATTATTTATCTTAATCGGATCCAAGATAGCTTTTGGAAGCACCTTATGCAGATCTGTGTCAACCGTTCTAATGAAGTCATGAGTCAAGACTGATTTAGTCCTGAATTCGAGCTGTGTGTACTGCATTCTGAAAAACTCGCATGTTGATTGTAAACTCGACTATATTCTGAAAACTTTCTCCGAAAGCTGAAATGTCACCTAATGAGGCTAAAAAACCCTGTTGGAGGGCAATTTTCACCAAAAAATTATGAAACATGGGTTTTGTCTAGAAAATAATTCTAAGACAACCCACAACGTCAAATTTGCGAAAAAGCGCCGTTTAGCTTCACATGCAAGATTTTTTCCGAAAAAAAGCAACTGGGGGTAGCAGGAGCTGTGAGGGGGGATTTTTCCGAGAAAATATGAAATATGGGTTTTGTCCAGAAGATTATTCTAAGACAACCCACAACATCAGATTCGAAAAATATTGACTTTTACTCCACCATGCATAGGAATTTCAGTTGAGAAGATCAAAGCCTCGAGAATTGAAGCTCTAGAGCAAATTTTCTTGAAAAAATCTAACACATGGGTTTTGTAGAGGAAGTCGTGCACAACCAACCCAGATGATCAGATTTGTCAAAAGTCACCGAATCTTGGACAAGCGAAGAAAACCTAAGACGAGATTAGAAGAAATTAAGACAGAAAATAGAAGTTTTAAGTTTTTGCTTCTGCTAAAATCGCCATCTTGTCTTGAAGTTTGTTGATTATTCTGGACTTGTACCTGCAAGGAAATCTGTAAAATGATATTTGAAGTGCCTTCGAATACTGATTGTTGAAGAATTCGCTCGCTTGATCTTCAACTGTGTGAGAGAAGAATGGACACCATCTTGAATAAATAGACAAATTCTTTGCTTAATGGCGCCACTGCAAGAATAAAACCCTGATTTCAAAAGAAAACTTTTGATTGGACCGCCACTTAGTTCAACTGACAATGACTCGGAGTCCCGGAATATTAAAAATATTAAAATATTCAGTTCCCCCTTACCTGTGAATTTGTTGATGAATATCAAGAAGGGCGCCAATATTAAAATATTGAGAAAAATCGGCCATTAAAGCTGGCATGCAAAGACTGAAAATTTAATATTATTTTAATGAGTTAACTGAAATGTCTGCATCCGGGTTCGCTTAGAAACATTTACTGATTCCGAAAAGTTCAAATTTGACTCTTCAGGCGTCCCCTAGCAATAGTTGAGATTTTTTGCTAACTTCCTACTTTGTAGCTCACTAAAAAAGTCACAGTTACTTCTGTTGAGCTCTGATTTTTGGATTACTGATTGATGCTAGAATTGAGCTGAGATATCCACCGCAAAGCCAGAATCACTGAGATGAAATGTCTGTTGGGAGCTGTGACTGCTAAAAACCATGTTTGATGCCTCAAAATAAAAGTCGCCTTTTATTTAATTGATGTACAGGTCTTCAAACTTGGCCATTTCTCCGTTTTGCCATCTCGTGCTTCAATCTGCCGTTGTCAGTGAACGATGGCTCCCGTCGACTGGATGATAGATCCATCGCATAGCTAGAAGAATTCTGCAATCAACGATTGTATGTAAGGCGCCTGAAAGCTGAGTTAAGGACCACAAAAGCAAGGGCGACCCTAGCCTGCAATAGCACAATTACCATTTTGAGAATGATTTTGCAACTTGCAACTTTCACGCGAACACTCTACTTTGACCCCTGACACTGGGAGTTGGGGTGCTCCGATGAGTGTGCTGTTGATCTTGTTGCGAAGATGGAAGAACTTGGAAGAGATGTTCCTGGAAGTGACAAAGCGAGAAAACTGCTTCTAAGACCTCCAGGAGAAGAGCACCTTTTTCAAGGGAGTATGTAATTTCCATACTTAGCCATTTCTTTGCTTGTTTACATTCTTTAGTAATTTCCACTGATCCTTCATTCACGGGCATTTGAAAAATCTCGAGGGCTAATAGTTGGATACACTAAATAGCTAGGAGGATTTCGCACAAGTCTCGTGAAGACGACAGCTGCTAAAAACCCCATCTAGCTAGCCAAAAGGCTAGGCACCCCTAGCCTATAGAGGTACAAGTTGACATTTCCATGTTTATTCACCCTCCATTTTACACGCTTGTTGGAACCACTGTCACGGTCACTCAGCATATTTGATGATCTCGTGAATGGGCGCATCGCGGAACTGGGTTGAATCAGAAAAAATTCCCCGAAAACGGAAACTGCAAATTCAATTATCTAAGGGGTCTAATTCAAGGCGCCCCTGAGCTATAGGGGTGCAAAAACTGCAAACTTGACAGTCCTCGTGATGTGTAACCTCTTCGTACCTTCCGCTTCTACCTTTGATTGCTGAAGTTCTGCAACTCAAATGATCTCGCTTGATAGCTTGCCAGAAAGCTGACTGAATTTTGAAAAGGCTGAAAGTATTGGCAACCAGAAAACACTGAATCTAAGCCTCCAAATTGAAGGGCACCCTTGAGCTACAAGGGCACAGATTTGCTTTCTGCTAAATAATTTCATCCGTTTCGCGCTCTTTGAACACCGTATCGGTTGTTGAGTTAACTACGTAGAAGCATTACTACTGCTAACGTGTGTGTGTGACTATATTTCATCACTTTCGCATGCACGGACACTGTAAAGTTGATTTGCACGTTGATTGTGCAAGCGTCTCCCACATTACAAAGTGTAGTGTTTCCAGACTTAGAATATTTTTTGCACTTTTCACCATTTGAAAATCCCCTCTGCCGTGAAGCATCTTTTTCAGCATCTTTCATCATAGAACATTCTGCTTTGAGTTTCAAGCTTAGATTTTGACACCTGAAATTGGCCAACTGCCATTGACGATCTCGGAAATCCTAACTTTCTCCTGAAAAAGTGAAATCTACCCACCAGGCTTAATCTGACTTTTAACTGAAACTGACTTCACCACTGTGATCGTGATGTGAAATAAGCCAATCAAAATTAATTTCAGTCAATTCTAACAAGTTTTAATTTTTAGGGTTTCACGACATGAAACAGGGGTATAGAAACCCTAATTTTCAATTTTTCTAAATTTCACTAGTATCTTACCGACACCAAACTAACTCAAAATACATACTTGATTTGCCCAAAAACTGTGTTTTGACATCATTTTAACAAGGTTTAGACTCTTTCAAGCAAAATGCCTTAATGAAGCAAAAAAATTGGTTTGGGTACAACAAGCTACAAGTCACCAATAGAAATGGATATGCTGAAGTTGGGAGTGATTTCACTATTCTGATCTTCTATGGAGGCTTTATTCAAAAAGCTCATTATCATAAAGATGTGTTTTGGTTTGAAATTTCCGTTGCTTTCAGACATTGCTCAAAATCACATGTACATGGATGTAGCACCACGAGCGGTAGCATGGGTAGAGGAATGTGTGGTGGATAGAGAAGATGCAGCAGCAAGTAGAGAATGGTGCAGTGTAGTATGAAAGTGGTGCAATGGTTTGTTTTGAGGCTTTTGATTTAATATCACCTTTTCGTTTGTTAGAATGTAATAGTGCTTAGGCTTTCAAAGAAACTCACAATAGTGGCATTACATAGTAGTGGTGTGAGAAGAAGCTCATAGCAATCTTGGCCTTCTATGGAAATATTGTAAGAAATCAATGTGTATTCCACGGGTTAGGCCCCACTAAAAAGCCTTGATAATTTATCTAAAAAAAGTAACTTGACCAACTAATCTCCATTGTCATATTTGCTATATGGTCACAAAAATTGTTTTAAACGTAATTTGGTAGGATGGAACAAAATAATCTCTAGCATGCAATTCTACTTTCTCCTCACATTCAAAATAAACTTCACAAAACAAAACCTATACAGTCCTCAAATCATTTCATTAAATGCATATATCAATGGAAATTTTAAAGGCATTACCCACAAGCTTTAAAAGTAATTTTTATGCTGCAAAGTGAAAAGATTACCTCTTTTTCTCCTAAAACAATACATTTTTTCCAAACTTCTTCATATCAAAAGAATTATTTTAAATAATTTTACAATGCCTTTTTATGTGATGAGTGATAAAAATACTTCACTTTTGAAGGAACAGTTTTTTTTTATCATTGACTGGGCAGAATTTCATTAAGTTTTAGCCCACCAAAAGTGTGCCCCTTTTATGTCTGTCACCTGTTTTGCTAGTTGGCAAAAATCACTTAAGTATTTGAATTTTGCCCACTTTTTCAAATTGCAGGCTAATCCTTCTGCCATTTTTTTGATATTGTGGCATTAAAAAGTTGTGGTTGAGCCACACAAAATGTGTGCCACAGTTAAGGTTTTCCTTGCAAATTTGGTGCACTTCTCTATAGTGTTTTCCATTTTTTCCATTGGCAAAGATTTGGGTGAAGAAAAGCATTGGTTAACCATCCAAAATGTGCACTGGCAGAAATAACTTATGGTTTTTCCATCAAAAGCATGCACTAACTCCACTTAGGCCATATTTCATGGTTTGGGATGAATTGCCAAGTCATCAAGCCATTGGAAAAGTGTGCCAACTTCTCCTCTTAACACTTGAGTGAAATTCCAACCCAATTGCCATATTCAGATTTGCTCTTGCCCATTCTATCATTCCTTTTTCTTCCGCTTCCCCTGATATTTCATCATTGATTACTCCTTATCAAGCTTGTGGCAATCATCTTCACCTTCCAAAATTTGTTAGGAGAAAAGACCATGACAAGATGACCTTGTAAACTAACCAGGAAAACCACAATCGACTTGGGTTGACAAAAATCTGAGGATCAATTATCAACAATACAGACAAAATCGATAATAAAAGTTAAGTTTTGTATGTCTATGGTGCTACCAACAGTCCCTACACCATGTTGCACTCAAATAGGGGGAATGTCTTTGTCCTTAGTCTGCCACTGGACATGGCCTACACTAAATGTTCAATGTTCAACTCCTTGAGCAGTAAGTCCCATCTCTACTTGATATTAGTTTGTTAACCCATACAAAGTTTCCATAATGTGTCAAATTTGCAGCTAAAATCTTGTCTCGCAATCAGCAGTCATGTTTCAGAGCTTGATGTTAAATCTCTGTCATTTTTGTCATCCATCTTTTGTGTTTTTGAAGGAATAATGAAAAAAAAAAATTCAAGTGCATTTGTTCTAGAAAATCATTAGAGCGTCAATCTTCATCATTTCAGCAAGTAAGAATGATCCAGTATTAAGGCAGAAATGAAGTTTTAAGTTGACAATTGCAGTCAGGGAGGATTGGCATGCACCTTCTAGACATAGACGCAATTTTTCAAAATTTTAAGCACGCAATGCAGAGGAATGGCTTGCACCACAGAATAGGGAGAAACTTTTGTTCACCAAATAATGCAAAGCATCAGTCAGGAGGCCTTACTAAGGGAAAACATGAAGTTTCAAGGATAAAGTTGCCACAGCACAGACAAGCACACACCAATGAAGAAGAAAACAAATTTTCAAGTCAAAATTGCATACCTATTTTGAAGCATACACCTTTAGGTACAGAAACAAGTTTTTGGTTTTGAAAACATGCACTTTAATAGAATGACGTGTGCCAAGCAAGAGAAAGACAGGGATTTTAGGTTCAAAAGTTGTAAGATCACATATTGGTGTGCACCAGATAGTAGTGGTGAATGCAAATTTTATGCCAAAAGTGTGCAGACATTTACATAGGTGTTTTCCAAACAAGAGTTAAACAAGTTTTGAATGTTTGAACAAGTTGCAGTCAAGGCAAAGCATGTGCCCATGAATGTATCAGCAGTTTAGGAAAAAGCAAAAAAAGGTGCAGCAATTCGCAATGGTGCATGCCAAGTAAAGAAAATGTGAATTATTTTATCAAATTGAAATTGGGGAGCCTATTGCAGAGCTCGCACCATCCAGTGGGGAATACACATTTGATAATCAAGAAATTATGTATCTGTATGATCAGTAACACACTATTGACTAGGAATGACAAGTTTGAAGTGTAAAACTTGCATTAGTACCATATTGACTTGTGTCAATGTAAGTGCAGACATATGTTCTACTTAAAAATTGCTAAACAATGTTAAGGAGTGTACCTTTATACCAGGACCAACTAGATTTCCAAATAAGGCTTGTTCAAGCTATTAATAGAGCATGCCCATCTATGACTAGACATGGTTGTTCCAAAAGGTCTGATCTGCTATATAGAGGGAAGCTCACACAAAGAGCAGATCAGCACTGACATTCAACATTGAAAAGGGTTTTGGCAACCTACAGCAGGGATGCTTGATTTCAGTGGCTTTCATCAATTACACAGTGGTTTTCATCACTTTCACAGTGATTTTCATCAATTTCACAATGATTTTCATCAAAATGTAGAGAATTTTCAGTTAATTCTTGGCATGATTTGTACTTTTTCCAGCAATTTTCGTTCACAATCAAACTGAATTTCTTCCTAGAGCAGAGTTTCATCTTTCAAAAATTGAGATTTTCAGCAGTACCTAGGGTTTTTAGTACTTCAGCTCTTACATTCATCCAAATCGTTGGTGTCGCCTCATCTTCAAAGTTGTCTTAAATGCAATGATATGATCAGCACAGAAGTGAATATATTGACCTATCAAGAGCAGATCTTTAGTGTAAAGGTTCAAATTGAGAACAAATAGTGAGAATTTGTCATTCGGAGTGTCTCAAGGGCCATTGTCTATATTTTTCAAAGGGTATTGTCATAGAAGTTTGGTGTTGCCAAACTAGAAAAGATGATGAAGAATAAATGATAGGGTTTTCAGGCTATTTTCAGGTAGGGTTTGGCGTAGGAATCAACAAAGAAGAGGTTTTTCAGATTCAAGATATCAAGAATGCCATCAAGTTTTGGAGTTTCATCAGAAAGGTTGTCATGTTCAGAACAAAGTATTTCATCAGAATCAGCTGTCTAGCCTGCTATTTCTATTTCATGCTCTTATCAGCCATTCTTGTTTTTCAGAAGTTGAGCATATACTGAGAAGTCTATTTTTGGTGGCTATTTTTAAATTACATAGAACCATTGTTAGCAAGTAATTATCCTTCATAGGAATGTATCTGAAGATATTATCAATTAGGGTTTAGTATTAATGGACACAATTGTGTAATAAGCTTGCTTTGCATGCAAGCAGTCTATTATTAGTTAGAAATTGTAGTTTAATTTTTTTTTTCATGCAATATCTGTTAAATGCTTATAAATAAGTGTTCTTCGCACTTAGTTTCTTCATTCATACAAATTAATAGAATGTAGGGGCTATCGGATTGTTGTTTAAGTGTTATGTGTCCTTATGTGTTATTGTGCTTTTATGAGTTGAATATTGCTTAACAGTCATTGGAAGCTTTGTATTGCAATAGGTGTTAAGTTGGTTGTTGTAGCTTTAAATGTAATTACTATGTTTAACTCAATGTATGTGTAGATGAAATGAATTGAAGCGCTTTTACTGTTAACTGCAAGCTTTGTACTATATGTCTTAAGTGGGTCTAGTAGCATTGTATGTCATTCCCCTCTTCTAATTTACCAAGTCTTTTGTGTTATTTAAACCAATCCTAGCTTTACGTATACTTACATTGTTCAGTTTCTACCTTTAGCTGTAATGTCCCCTTTTCAAGCCTGACATTTTCAGTGACCGTCAGCCTTTCTTTGGGAACCCGAAGGCTAGTCGGAAGTTAAAATTAGGGTTTCCTAATTTTGAGGAGGTCATTGCTCGGAGATGGTAGTTTTAATGGCGGATTCCTTCTGGGTTTTCAGAGGGCTTCGCAGTGGTATGTTCGTCTCAGCATTCAGAGTACTTTTTGGAATTTACTATTTTTAGTAAATTCTATTTTTGGCAGCTTTCCAGATGAGCTCAGGTTGGTTGACTTCCGGTTTCAGATTGATCAGTTGACTTCATCAGTATTGGCTTCAGGGCACTTTCGGAGAAATAAGTTAAGTCATTCAAATTAAAGTCACGTTTTAATTATTATATTTTAACGTTGACCTTGGCCTAGAGTTAATGACTTAATGTTGTGTTTAAAAAGTGGTCATTATGGGTGGCGCCCTCATTAAAAGAATATTTTAATTATTGCAAAGTCAAAGCAGGGATTATGATGGGCACATTTATCAAAGTATGATGTTTTAATTAAAATATCATTTATTAAGTCTTGAAGGAGAAAGTACGCCCAACCTTGAGGAGATTGGGTTTGACCTAAAAGCAGATTTTAGGCTTTTGCGAAGTCAATTGAAAAGTTATAAAGAGGAGTCTTGGTGCATCATTTGGGTTATCTTTGGAAAATATACTGTTATGCTGCCGGATTGGCTCTGGAATCGCTTCGAGGAATGAAGGCCTCCTAGCATTGGGCATCACTTCGTGTTTGAAAGACATCATCAAGTGGTGAATTCAGTCTATGTGTGAGTGCATTTCAGTTCATACACCTTGTGTTCAGTTTGCATTGATAATCTGTTTTAGCATTTTAGTATTTCAGCCTTTGTCATCATTTAATACAGCAGATCTACGTTTTTGTTTGTAACTCAAAAAATACAAAAATATTGTTTGTGAGTATTGCATTTATATCACTGTTTTGGGAAGGCGATCTTTTGTCTCAAAAATCAGAATTTAATATGGAGAATCCAATTTTTAATGTCAAGTCGAGTTCTTTCAGCTAGGCCGTACTTTTCATAGCATTGGGATTTGTGCATTTAATTATTGGTTGCATTTCGGGTCTGGGTTAAGCATCTAGTTTGGGCGCCTTGGTCATATTAGTCACTTGCATCTGATTTTAGGCAATTTGAGAGGATTATAAGAGAGGTATGAGCAATTGTATCAATTCTTAGTATGCTGGTTTTGCTGGTAGAAAGGCAGATTTGAGAGAAATAGGAAAACAGAAAGATCAGATCCAATCTTTGTAATGTTTTGATGTGGCTTCTTGAATTCAGCCAAGAGATATCCATTTGTATTGTAAAGATTCATATTTCTTAGCTCTAACATCTTGGCAGGCTTGTGAAGTCAAAATTGTAAACTGACCAGTAGTACTGGCAGTCATTCTTGCTTGTTTAAATCTGGTTGTAATCCTAAATCTCAATCAAGTTATTGTAATAGTGAGATCTCCGCCCTATGGTCGCTACTATCCCATTCCGGGTTAGCAAGCACATTCTGGGTGTTGAGTAGTTTTCAGTATTCAGCATTTCCTTCAAGTTTGCTTTCAGTATTAGTTAGAAATAGTATAACTCCGCCCTATGGTAGCTACTTCCCATTCTGGGTGAGCAAGCACATTCTGGGTGTTGAGTAGTTTCATTATTCAGTATTTCATTTCAAGCTTTGCTTTCTGTAATCACTCCGTCATATGGTCGCCCCTCACTCCGCCTTGGATTGGGTAGCACATACTTGACGTTGAGTTCCCTTCTGTATCTTGAGTTTACTTTCTTGCACGTTTCGGTTTATCCATCTAACCTTAACGGGTGCACTTGCTTGAATGTTGTAATCTGTTAATTGAAAAACGAAAAAATTGGCTCGGTATATTTCAGTGGTATCAGAGCCAAGATCCTGCCAGCCTGTGATCAGTCTGTCTATGAGTGACAGAGAAAAGAGGTACTTTGCAAGGGAAGACAAGAAAGTTGGGAAACAGTTCCAGCTTCATCAGCCTCCAGAGGGTCAGACAGTTTCAGAAGCCTTGAGGGCTCATTGGGAGTCTTCTCAGGAATCAGATATGGCAGAAGGTGAAAGATCAGTTGGTGGTAACGAGAGGGTTACCAACAGTAGAGATGACAGTGGTAAGGGTAGAGAGAGATCCATCAGTCCAGGATAGAGATTTGAGAAGAAGATGGATGCTTTAATGGATATGGTTTCACTCATGATGGGAAGAGTGGGTAACAATACCATTCCGCAAAACAACTCAAGCCATAGAGGGGAGCATAGTGCTTCCAATCAGCATGATGAGCATGCAGCCCGGACGGTGTCAAACAACACATACATTACGTCCAGACCATTCAAACCTACCTTTGTGGCTCCTGTAGTCACTCAGCCAGATCCTGAAGAGAATGCTTCATTCGTGGAGCAGTTGAGGCTTGGCCGTACAGAGTATGACTCTTTACCTGCCGACATTAGGATGGACATGTCCTTCAATGATTTCATGGATCATAAGAGGAAGAACAAAGGGCAAGGAAGAAAATTTGATCAAAGAAGACCATCAAATCAAGGAGATTTGTACCAAGCTGTCAACAAAGTTATACTTCCTCATTTTGATGGGAGTGATACAAGTTCAGCCCGAGCTTGGATTCAAAAGCTGGATAATTATCTAGCTCTCAGACCAATGGCGGAAGAAGAAGCGATCAAGTTCGCTATGCTACACCTTGATGGGGTGGCGCACGAGTGGTGGTACCATGGCCTTGTCACTCTAGGCCATCGGTCTATCACAACATATGATGAGTTCACCACTAGGCTCATCGAAAGGTTTGAGAAAAAAGATCCTGAGATCCATTTCAGAGAGCTTGCTCAATTGAGACAGTATGGCACAGTTGAAGCCTACATCGCGGAGTTTCAGAGACTCTCAGTCATGGTGACTAGAATCACAGAAAGGAGATTGGTGATTCTTTTTAGTGAAGGGTTGACAAAACCCCTCAAAGGCTGGATTAAAGCCTTTGATCCTCCAACACTGCAAGAGGCCATGAAAAAGGCAAGAAACATGGAGTGGGCTGCTCCTAAGGCGAAATTTCAGTCAAACTCCCCTTTTCAGAAAAGGGATAAAGGAAAAAGGCCTCAGTATAAAAATAATTTGAGACCTCAGAACAAGGAGTTCAAGAATCGCAATCCCCATGTCACCAGGTTGGATCAAGAAACCCTGAATGAACTCAGAAGAAAGGGGTTGTGTTTTCGGTGTCAGGAAAAATGGTCTCAAGACCATGTTTGCCCTAAAGGAGTCAAGTTCAATCAGATTGAGTACTATTCTGCTGGGGAAAGTAGTTCTGATTTTTCCGACCAGCAATCTGATTTTGAAGGAAAATGAAGAAGATAGAGCTCCAGAAGAATCCGGAGATGAGAAGGGAAGTGGTGGAGTTTTAGCTCAACTCTCCAGTTTTCAAAGAAATGAATCTTTCAAGGTTCGTGGGATGGTCAAAGGGCAGCGAATCGTTGCTTTGATCGATACTGGAGCAACTCATAACTTCATTGATGAAGTTGTGGTAGCCAAGAAGGGGCTGCAAACAGAGGAGTTCGAAGGATTCAAGGTCATGGTTGCCGATGGATTTCATATTACTTGCACCAAGAAAATATCTAACATGACCATGCAGTTGGGCAACTACGAAGTCAAGGATGACTTCTATGTAGTTCATATTGGGGATACTGATGCCGTTCTAGGCATTCAATGGCTGCGATCTCTTGGAGAGATCTCTTTGAATCTGCAGACTATGGAGTTGAAGTTCCAATCAGATGGGAAGAAGATAGTTTTGAGAGGCATGTCCAATGGGGGTCCTCGAGTAGTGTCATTCAAAAGAATGGCAAAGCTGATCCGTCACGATCAAGCTGAGTGGGTTGCCGAATGCATGATACTTCCTGCTAGTCCTGTTGAGACTAAGCATGACCAACCTCCTGATATCCAGTCACTACTCACGAAGAAGAGCAAAGTCTTCGCAGATTTGCCTCCTGGACCACCACCTGAACGGGGTTCAGAACACATCATAGAGCTCAAAGAAGGAGCCAAACCGGTGATCACAACTCCATATCGGTATCCGAAGAGGCAAAAGGATGAGATCGAGAAGAATATCCGAGAACTTTTGGAGATGGGTTTCATACGCCCAAGCAAGAGCCCCTTTGCATCTGCAGTGGTTCTTGTGAAAAAGAAGGATGGTACCATGCGCATGTGCGTGGACTATCGTGCTTTGAACCAAAGCACCATCAAGAATAGATACCCCATTCCCAGAATAGATGAGCTCATTGATGAGCTACATGGGGCTAAGTTCTTTTCGAAGATTGATCTGAGGTCGGGTTACCATCAGATACGAATGAGGGGGTCAGATGTGGAAAAAACAGCTTTCAGATGTCACTATGGCCATTTTGAATTCTTAGTCATGCCATTTGGGTTGACTAACGCTCCGGCAACCTTTCAGTCTTGCATGAACCGTGTCTTCCAGAATCAGTTACGAAGGTTTGTGCTGATATTTTTTGATGACATTCTGATCTACAGCAAGACTTGGGAGGATCACCTCAAGCACTTGGAGGAAGTGCTTAGTATCATGGAATCTGAGAGCTTATTTGCTAAAGCTTCCAAATGTGAATTTGGAATGGTGGAGTTACTGTACCTTGGCCACATAATCAGTGCTGAGGGAGTAAAGGTGGATCCGGAAAAAATCAAAGCAGTAGTTGATTGGCCACCTCCTGAGAGTTTGACTCAGTTGAAAGGTTTCCTGGGTCTTTGTGGTTTTTATCGGAGATTCGTAAAGGGGTATTCACAGAATGCTGCTCCCCTTACTGATCTCACCAAAAAGGGAGCCTTTGCTTGGTCAGAAAAGGCTCAAATTGTTTTTGATAAATTCAAGAAGATCATGAGCTCGTGCCCAGTCTTGGCTATTCCGGATTTCTCCAAGCCATTCGAGCTGCAATGTGATGCATCAGGTGAAGGAGTGGGGGCTGTCCTGATGCAAGACAAACACCCTATCGTGTTTGAGAGCAGAAAATTGAGGGGTGTGGAAAGATCCTATTCAATTTATGACAAAGAAATGCTTGCCATTATGCATGCATTAGCCAAGTTCAGGCAGTACTTGGTGGGGAACAAGTTCGTGGTTAAAACAGACCACAATAGCCTCAAGCATTTTATGCACCAGAAGGATTTAAATGAGAGGCAACAGAAATGGGTGAGTAAGCTTCAAGCTTACGACTTTGACATTGAATATGTCAAAGGGAAAAATAATGTCGTGGCCGATGCTCTCTCCAGAAGGCCTCATCTTAGCTCATTGTGTGAGCTTACTGCAGATTGGAGAGACATGTTGCTTGCTGATTATGCCAAAAATCAGTTTGCAACCAGCATTCTGGAAGGTACTTTCCATGATGAAAAGTACCAGGTGGTTGAGGGATTGATTCAGTATAAGGGAAGAATCTTTCTGGTGGCTGATTCTAAGCTCAAGAAGAAGATTCTTTTGAATTTTCATGACATTCCAGTTGCTGGTCACCAAGGTTTTTTCAAGACCTATAGGCAGATCCGAGAAAGGTTTTCTTGGAAAGGTTTGAAGAGGGAGGTTCAACGCTACATTCAGGAATGTCCTGTTTGTCAAGCAAATAAAAATGAGCATACATTGCCAGCCGGTTTGCTGCAACCACTTCCAATTCCCAATCAAAAATGGGAAAGCATTTCAATGGATTTCATCACTGGGTTGCCCAAGGCCCAAGGGAAGGATTGCATTTACGTGGTAGTTGACAGATTAACCAAGTTTGCTCATTTCTTTGCCATTACCAGCACTTTTCTGCAGCCCAAGTTGCAGATTTGTTTTTTCGAGAAGTGTTTAGGCTTCATGGGTTGCCAAAGAATATTGTAAGTGATAGGGACAGCAAGTTCCTAAGTACCTTTTGGCAAGAAGTTTTCAGAATGAGTGGTACTGTGCTCACTCCAAGCACGAGTTATCACCCCCAAACTGATGGGCAGACAGAAGTGGTGAACAAGTGGTTGGAAGGCTACTTGAGAAATTATGTGTCAGAACAGCAGAAAGCTTGGGTTAAGTGGCTGCATATAGGCGAGTACTGCTACAACTCTACTTTTCATATGTCAATCAAAATGTCTCCTTTCTTGGCACTTTATGGGTATGAAGCACCCAGCTTTGCAGATTTGGTGTTTGGTGACAGCAAAGCACCTTTAGCCAAGGATTTGTTGCAGCATAGTCAAGACATAATGAGATCCTTGAAGGATAATTTGCAGATTGCACAAAATCAGCAGAAGTTATATGCTGATCAGAGGCGGGTAGAGCGTTCTTTTGAGGTTGGGGATATGGTCTATCTCCGTTTACAACCTTATAGACAGTCTACTCTCAAGAAGAGTGGAGCTGAGAAGCTTAAACCTCGCTTCTATGGGCCATTCAGGGTCATCAGAAAGGTTGGGGCTGTAGCTTATGAATTAGAGCTACCTTCAGATAGCAGAGTGCATAACGTCTTCCACGTGTCTCGCCTCAAGAAGGCACTTGGACACAATGTGGTTGCTTCTTCACAGTTGCCACCGTTGGACGAAGAAGGACAGTTGGTTCTGGTTCCCGAGGAGATACTTGATGTCAGAGAACGTTCCTTGAGGAATAGAACTATCAAAGAATGTTTGGTAAAGTGGAAGAACCTGCCCATGGAGGATGCAACGTGGGAAAGTGATGAGATATTGCAGCACCCTAGTTTGCAATTGCTTGAGGACAAGCAATCTTGGGGAGGGCGGACTGTAATGTCCCCTTTTCAAGCCTGACATTTTCAGTGACCGTCAGCCTTTCTTTGGGAACCCGAAGGCTAGTCGGAAGTTAAAATTAGGGTTTCCTAATTTTGAGGAGGTCATTGCTCGGAGATGGTAGTTTTAATGGCGGATTCCTTCTGGGTTTTCAGAGGGCTTCGCAGTGGTATGTTCGTCTCAGCATTCAGAGTACTTTTTGGAATTTACTATTTTTAGTAAATTCTATTTTTGGCAGCTTTCCAGATGAGCTCAGGTTGGTTGACTTCCGGTTTCAGATTGATCAGTTGACTTCATCAGTATTGGCTTCAGGGCACTTTCGGAGAAATAAGTTAAGTCATTCAAATTAAAGTCACGTTTTAATTATTATATTTTAACGTTGACCTTGGCCTAGAGTTAATGACTTAATGTTGTGTTTAAAAAGTGGTCATTATGGGTGGCGCCCTCATTAAAAGAATATTTTAATTATTGCAAAGTCAAAGCAGGGATTATGATGGGCACATTTATCAAAGTATGATGTTTTAATTAAAATATCATTTATTAAGTCTTGAAGGAGAAAGTACGCCCAACCTTGAGGAGATTGGGTTTGACCTAAAAGCAGATTTTAGGCTTTTGCGAAGTCAATTGAAAAGTTATAAAGAGGAGTCTTGGTGCATCATTTGGGTTATCTTTGGAAAATATACTGTTATGCTGCCGGATTGGCTCTGGAATCGCTTCGAGGAATGAAGGCCTCCTAGCATTGGGCATCACTTCGTGTTTGAAAGACATCATCAAGTGGTGAATTCAGTCTATGTGTGAGTGCATTTCAGTTCATACACCTTGTGTTCAGTTTGCATTGATAATCTGTTTTAGCATTTTAGTATTTCAGCCTTTGTCATCATTTAATACAGCAGATCTACGTTTTTGTTTGTAACTCAAAAAATACAAAAATATTGTTTGTGGGTATTGCATTTATATCACTGTTTTGGGAAGGCGATCTTTTGTCTCAAAAATCAGAATTTAATATGGAGAATCCAATTTTTAATGTCAAGTCGAGTTCTTTCAGCTAGGCCGTACTTTTCATAGCATTGGGATTTGTGCATTTAATTATTGGTTGCATTTCGGGTCTGGGTTAAGCATCTAGTTTGGGCGCCTTGGTCATATTAGTCACTTGCATCTGATTTTAGGCAATTTGAGAGGATTATAAGAGAGGTATGAGCAATTGTATCAATTCTTAGTATGCTGGTTTTGCTGGTAGAAAGGCAGATTTGAGAGAAATAGGAAAACAGAAAGATCAGATCCAATCTTTGTAATGTTTTGATGTGGCTTCTTGAATTCAGCCAAGAGATATCCATTTGTATTGTAAAGATTCATATTTCTTAGCTCTAACATCTTGGCAGGCTTGTGAAGTCAAAATTGTAAACTGACCAGTAGTACTGGCAGTCATTCTTGCTTGTTTAAATCTGGTTGTAATCCTAAATCTCAATCAAGTTATTGTAATAGTGAGATCTCCGCCCTATGGTCGCTACTATCCCATTCCGGGTTAGCAAGCACATTCTGGGTGTTGAGTAGTTTTCAGTATTCAGCATTTCCTTCAAGTTTGCTTTCAGTATTAGTTAGAAATAGTATAACTCCGCCCTATGGTAGCTACTTCCCATTCTGGGTGAGCAAGCACATTCTGGGTGTTGAGTAGTTTCATTATTCAGTATTTCTTTCAAGCTTTGCTTTCTGTAATCACTCCGTCATATGGTCGCCCCTCACTCCGCCTTGGATTGGGTAGCACATACTTGACGTTGAGTTCCCTTCTGTATCTTGAGTTTACTTTCTTGCACGTTTCGGTTTATCCATCTAACCTTAACGGGTGCACTTGCTTGAATGTTGTAATCTGTTAATTGAAAAACGAAAAAATTGGCTCAGTATATTTCATTAGCTAAACAATGTAAGCATGTAGCTGTTGTATGGTTTACTTTTAGTCAAAAAGCATAAAAACCTCACCATGAGCAAAAGTGTTAAACTGATTTGTGCCCTAGCCCAAGGACAAAAAGATAGGCTTTTATTTAAGGTAGGTTGTACTTGTTGATGTTTTAGCAGCTTCGGGCTCATCCTTCCAGCCACAAGTGAAGACATAAAATTGCATATAGCCTTCGGCTATTTATTTTATTGGGATAATTAAGTGAAGAGGCACTTCAGTCGTATTCTTCCAACCATCTTCTTACTTTAGTTGATAAATTAAATTATAGCCCAAGGGGCTATTTAATTTATAGTGCATCATGAGGCACAATGTTTTATGAAGGTGTGATTTCCTTTCAAGGCCGACATCATGTTTCTTATGGGCGCGACTTGTTAAGAAGAGTTATGACTTCTATATGGCCAACTCCTTGCCTTAATAAAGAATCACGTCTTTTTGGATTGAGGCCGACTTGATTGGTTATGAAGAGTCACATCTTTCTAGATTGTATATAATTCCATTGGTTGCACTTCATTACTCATTCATATCTAGTGTGTGCTCATTCATAAAGAGAAGATCGACATTATTGAAGGTTGTTATACATTATCTAGAAATTGTATTCATTGTATTACTGAGTATTCATCAGATTGTTGTGCATCTTCTGGCCTCCATATCGGCCTATTGTAAAGGAGATTATTTGTGCTATCTTTAATATATAAGAGATATATTAGTGCTGGGTTTTCTCCCTCAAGAGGAGGGTTTTCCCAAGGTATCTGCTGTGTCTTGTGTTGATTTTTTGAATTAAATTTCTGTGTACTAATCTGATCACAAAAACTAACAGTACTGCAAAAAACACACTTTTAGTTTGTCCATTATGTGTGAACCAACTCAAAAAACTTTATACAAATTCTAAATAGCAAGTACATATTGTTCAAATTAGGTTAGTTTTGTTACAAGTAGCTTCCCTTCTAATGTGAAGAATGGTTCTACCCTACATGCTATTCCATTTTGTGTCACACTAAAACATGCAAATTAAAACACTAACACTCTAACACTCTAACTATTCTACAGTTTAAGAATGGAAACTAGCTACCAATTTCAGCTGAAATGTAACTAACTAGTTTTCATCCTAGGGTTTCATTTGCAATTTTGAACGGAAAAGATAAACAATTTGAAACAGTTACATCATAATCAATTCATCAACTAACTTCTAAATTTTCATTTTCAGATGAAGAGGAAAACAATTAACTGTATTCATATAACCGAAAATTCATATATGATGTTAACTAACTTTTCTTTGCTTTCGAAAAGTAAAGAGCATTTATTACAGCTATGAAATAAACATGCTAAAGTATTTATAACTGAAAATAAGAGAGAGAGAGAGAGAGGAAGAGTTACCAGAAATTACAGTCTAAAGGCTTCCTGCTAGAATGCTTGAACAGGGTTCAATCATCAAGGGAAAAAGAAATATTGTTGTACCCCAAAATTAAAATTTTTGTTATACTTAGACATTTTCAAGAAATGAGTAAAAGTCTTGTAAAAATTGTCAAAAAGGTCAAAATTTGGGTGTGCGTGTCTTGCATGAGGGGTTAAAATGTGAAATTCCCAAAATCTGACGATTTGGGTCTGCTAAGGGCGACCTAATCTACAAAACCCAGATCTCAATTTTTCATCCCTACATTTTAGGAAAATTGCTATTTTTAAAAAATTTCTAAAAATAATAACTTTTCTGGGTTTTTCTGGGTTTCTTTCGAAATGGATACTGGCAAAACTTTCTAAAAATAGAAAGTTGGTCTGTTAGAGTTCAAACTGATTTTGATTGGCTCAAAATACGTCCATATTAGGCTGGTGCAGTCAGAATCTCAAAATAATTAGTTTTGCCCTAGTGGGTCTATTCTGCTTTTTCAGAAGCATATCAAGAGCTCTGAGGTCATCAATGGAGGTCAGTCAGCTGCCAGGCGTTAGATTCAACACTCAGGCGTTCAACAGAAGGTGAGTTGGTGAGCAAGCATGAAGAATGGAAAAGAAGGTGAAAAATTGTGAAAATTTTCTAACTCTGGTTGCCATGGGCGCCCCAGGAGAGAATAGGCGCCCATCTTTTTAGGGCATTAAAGTTGAAATTAGGGTTTGAGCCCCCAATCAAAGTTGCTTAGTTCTCTTCCAGCTCCGCAACGAATCCAACGGTGCAGTCAACGGATCATCCAGTCGCCCGAGATTCAGAGCTGAACAAGGAAGATTCAAATAGAAGTCGGAAATGAAAAACATGAAGATTATCAAAATTTGACTAAGTATGAGAACTTTGGGTGCCCCAGGTCAAGAAGGGCGTCCAGCTTTTTGGAGCACCTAACTCGGCAGTTAGGGTTTGTGAATATGCTCAATCTCTTCAGTATTCAGCCAGCTTCGCAATGCCTGTCTCCGTCAAAGCATCTGACTGCCCAATCTCCAGTAGATTCAGATCAAAGTGGAACATAAAGAATGGAGGTTTGAACTTGAAAATAAAAGGAAGAAGAAAATGGTTAAGTCTAGAGGTTTTGGGCGCCCCAGGAGAGAAGAGGCGCCTAAGTTTTCAAGGGCCTAAACAGATGAATTTGCAAATGTAGCTCTAACGTGATTTCTTCACAGTTGATCCGGCTCTCCAATGAGATATTCAGCGCGCAATCGGAGTTTGCAGTCACCAGATACGAGAGGCTGAACAGAGGGTCTGATGAGAGCTAAGAATTGAGATTCAAAAGCAAACATGAGAAATCAAGAAAATAGTCTAACTCTAGTGAGTTTGGGCGCCCCAGCTTGCCAGGGGCACCCAAGCTTTTGAAGGCCCAAACTCAATTGTTTGATGAAGTTTCTCCCAGGAGACCCCTCTTAATATCTCCTCAGCTTCGCAACGAGCATAACCATCAGTCAATCCGATGCCTGGATCACCAGATTCGGCAAGATTATCTGTAGAAGAGGAGTTAATGAAGAAATTAAAAAATATTCTAAGTCTGTGAAGGATGGGCGCCCCTGGAGAGGTTGTGCACTGATGATTTTGAAGGATCAAACGAAGTTTTCCACCAGAGATGCCTCTAGAACAATCTTCTCAGAACGGGTCAAGCTCCGCGATGAATCATTCAGCTCACTCATTAGATTAGTCTGCAAGCCAGAAATCGAGGTCAAAGTAGGGGGTTAAAGTTGTGAAAAATATCAAAAAAAAATGACGAACACTGCTTGAAGTGGGCGCCCCTAGTCAAGAAGGGCGCCCAACTTCTCATGCCTTAGTAAAATTTTCAAGATTTTCAAAGTTTTCAAGTTTGTGAGATGAAAGATGGGCATCCAGGTTCAATGAACAGAGGTTTTTAGGGTTTTGAGGACGAAAGCAAAAGAAAGCAAGCTTATTTCAAACCCTAAGTCTATTTAATACATCATTTCAATGCAAAATTCATCATTTTTGTAGGTGACGTCCCAAGGAGAAGGTTGGAGCAGCAAGTTTGAAGAATTTTTTATGATTCAAGAACTCAAGTTTGCTGGTTATTCATCAAATTTTTCAAACCAGCAAATATAAGGCCTTTCTTTTTCAAGCTTTTTCATCCAAAAGATCAAATTTTTTAAGAAGGCGGCCAAGATTTTCAAATTTTCAGCCATCTGGGTCTTTTCACCTCATTCTTCTAAAGAAATTTTTGAGAACTTCATCAAGTTGCAGCAGCTGCTTTTTGCTTTGCATGTCAGTGAAATCCTCAGTGCATTCAATTTTCAATCATCTCGGTCCTCTCAAATCAGTCTTCTGAAGAAAACCCATATCACAACTTTTTTCAAGCAAATTTCAAATTTTAGGGTTGGCTTTTTTCAAGCAAATTTTAAATTTTAGGGTTGGCTGTTTTTTTTCGATCAGCCATTAATATTTTGCAAATCTAATCAACTGGGTCCATTTCTAATTGTATTCTGAACAAAAACCCAAGAGCCAGCTTTTTTCGTGAAAAATTGAAGAAATTAGGGTTTGTTGCTTTTTCAGTCTAAATTCAAAATTTTCAAAAATGGACGATCTGGGTTGTCTTGCAACGAAATTCTGAGCAAAACCCATATCTTAGAAAAATTTCCAAAAATTTGTCCGTTAGAGGAAGAAAAATCAGCATTCTAAAAATAGTAAATTGCTCAAAACTTGTCTGAACCTAGGCGAGTTTACAGTCATTCTTCAAGGTTTCCGAAATGGAGTACACTCCCAATGTTTTTAAGACTGAATCAGCTCTCTATCACGATTACATCAATACAGTTGAGACAAACTTGCATCACATTAAGCCGGTGTTTGATCTACATGCTTTGGAGAGCGCAGGCAACAGTTCAATCAGAAACCTGGGACATTCTGGACTCCTCGCAGCAGCGTCTATTCCTATCTCAGTTCAGAGTCTCGAGTTCGTAATCGCTTGCATCAAGCATTACAACCCGGCTACAAGGGAGATTTAATCAGTTGATGGCAGATTGATTTGCAGTTTGAAGCCTGATATGATTGAGAAGTGTTTCTCCATTCCCCCTTGGCCTGAAAGTGTCACTATCTCAAAGGGTGAATGTGAGAGGATATGGGGAATGCACAAAGACAAATATAGCAAGAAGATTGCACAGAGGTGGATGAAGGAAAAGCATGAGACTTTGCCTAAGAACGTCGGGCGAGGCGAGTTCAAGGATGAGATTGCTATCATAATCACCTTCCTAAACAGGGTCACTGGACAAGAAGATGCTACCAAGTTTCAACCATGGATGTTCTATGTGATTCCACATATCGTGAAGAAGACCGAGTTCTATGATTGGCCCACCTTGATCAGTGACAGCCTACATCAACAGATAACAGAATACTTCCAATTTCATGAGTTCCATATGGTTTCTTACCTAGTCTACCTGGTGGCCTATCAAGGTCAATTCAGAGGGTTGAACACCAAGGGATCATTGAGCGTACAGCATATCTACAACTATTACCCTCAGTTGGAATTCACGAGATCACTGCATCACTGCAAGAGGGTGAATGAGGCTTTCCTGATGTACACAATGCGGGACCTAGACAATGAATTGCACGTCCGTATCTCTTCAGTTGCCAGGGCAGCGATGGTGGAGTGGGCAGATTGGTTCATACAATTTCCTACTTTCACCTATCTCAGAGAATATGGCTATTTTGGTGCCCCACTCATGCTACCAAGGTACCCGTCAGACGAGGTCGTCTTCATGGAGTTCTTAAGGCAGGCCCACGATGTCCACGCATTCTTGAGGGATAGAAAGAAACCCGCCCTCAATTTTCCATTGGGACAGGGAATCTATACATGCAGGACAGCGGCAGATGCTAAAACCATGGGATATGAGTTAGACAAACTCGGCCTCAAGCCTTACAGCGAGAGACGATCATTTGATCCTCATGGTGTCTACGCTGGCCAACTTGAGAAAAACTATTCTCATATATCTGCCCTTGAAGATTTTTGGGCTAATTGTACAGATGAGTTCAAGGTGCGGAGGCGTAGTTACAGCAGGCTCACTCTTCATCAGATAAAAGACCGCTTATCAGAAGACATAGAAGGGTTATCAAATGATGATGAGGATGTGCTTCTCCCAATGTATGCTCAAAAACGAATTGAAGATCAGCCCCTTCCTCAAGTCAACTGGGCTAATAAGGAATCCCTCTCAGTCGAAGAAAGGACGAGGCAAGTCCTCGAACATAACAAAGTCTTCCTAGTGCTTAAAAGGAAGAAATCCATACCAGCAGCAGAGCCGCCAAGAGTACAGCCGTCACTTCCCTCCTCTTCTAGAGCACAATCAAAAGGGAAAGGCGTAAGTCAGTCTCAAGATGGTGTGAAGGGCAGCAGGTCAACCAAAAATGTAAGAAGAAGGTTAGACTTCTCAGGCATAGTCATACAAGAGCCAGCAACAGTTGAAGCAGAAGCTCCTCCAGAAGAGCCTATACCTCAAAAGGAAACAGGAGAAGCGCCCTTAGCACATGACTCCATACCACTGACAAGGTCTTCACCAATCCACATCGACCTTGATATTGAAGATGATGAAGAAATTGCAATTGTACCTCCTAAGGAAGATAGTAAAAATACTACCGTGTCTTGGCTTGAGAACTCCTTGGGAAGGGTGAGAAGAAGACCTTCATATCAGGTAAATTTTGATGATCTTGATAACATCTATCAGGAACCTCCTAAGAAGAAAGCAAAGAAGCAAGTTCACTTTGATAGGAATCCTGATAGAGAGATAGTCATGGAGACTACATTACCCCCAAAGGACAAGAACAGGGATGAGGTGAATATAGATGACTTCGTGATGGTCAAGGCTAATCTTGGTAGAAATACCAGACATGCAGATGTGAGTCTATTCAGGGTTGTGTCTGAAAGTCTTCAGGAAAGAGTGCTCAAAGATAGAGAAGACAAGGCAGCCCTCAAGGCTGAAATACAGCAGCTCAGGCTTTATATTTCTAACCTTGTCCATGGTTCTTCACAGGCTACCCAGCTGCTGCCCCAGGCTTTAGAGATACCAGTTGATCATCATCAGTTAAGACAACTGGTCATTTGTGGGAAAGAAACTCAGGAGTGGATCGAGAGTTTCATTGTCAGAGGAAAGGAGATCTGGGCACGGATGTTCCAGTTGAGAGAAAATGCTCATGAGCTACGTCAAGGTATCCAAGGATTTGAACAAACAATGGCTGAAGTAAAACCAAGGCATGAAATCATCATTGTTGATTTAGATACAGCCTATGGTTCAGCAATTTCAAAAGAACACAAGAGGAAGATCCTTGCTTGGAGAGAGCGTCATGTTTTCAAAGTTAAAACTTACAAGAGGATATCTGAGGAGTTTATTGCCTACAGACAAAGGGTGATCGAAGCTCTCCTTTTCATCAGTGAGTTTGTCACAAAGATTGCTTCTCGATACCGTCTTGAAGATGGTTCCTGCGTCGGGCTTGATGAAGTGCAAGCTCAATTTCAGAGTGTTGTTCGCAGCTGTGATCGCAGCAATCCAGTTGGCGGGAGAATGAGTCATATTTCGATGATGTCAGCAAGGTTTGAAAAAGCGGCCAATGAGGTCAAAGATTTCCTTAGGTCAGTTGCAGATGGTGAAGATATTTTAGAAAAGCGATGTTTGCTATTGATGGCATAGATGCACTGAACTGGGACACAATTTCTAACTTTCTAGCAGATGTGATCGAGCTTTAAAGTAGCTTTCTTTCAGAAGCTTTCTTCCCGCTTTCTTTCTATTCTTGGAACGAATTCTTATCCATTCTTTGAGAAGAGAAAGAAGATAAATGTAATAGTTGGCGTCTCCCGCTTTTTCTGCTTTCTTAGGTGTTAGATGTTATCTTCTTTCTAGATTTAGAAATAAAGTTTGCTTGTTGAACAAGCCCTAGATTGTGAAAGCAAGGAGATTTTAGGGTTCCCTACTCCTCTGCTTGCCTATAAATAAGAGCCTTTGCTCATTAGTTTTCTTTAACCATGCTAGTGATAACAAAACGTTGAGCTTATTGTGCCTTCTATTTGTTATTCAAGTGTTGTTCAATTGTTTTATGAGAGAAAATTGTTGAGTCTCTTTTAGCCAACAAGGAGTTATTGTAATTGTTGTTCTCTTTGTGTAAGAACAAGATTGCAAGCCTCTTTAGCTGCAATTTCTTGTTCCAGGCATGTTAGTAGTAGATTTTGTTCCAGAAGTTTGAGAAATAAAGTCATGAGCCTCCTTTGCCTTGATATAACGTCTCAGATTTCCATTATTTGTGTTATGCTTTTATGATCTTAATTTCAGCTTACATTGAAGTGTGTAGATGTTTGTTGAGAAAGAGTTTATTGAAGCATTTTGCCAGGAAATCAACCTTGTTCATTTCTAGTTTCTCTTGCTCTGCGTATTACTTGAGAAGTTAGAAACGTCTTTAGCTTAAGTTAGTCGTAGTTGAAGTTCTTAAAACAGAAAATCTCAGCTGCGGCGTTTGTGTGTAATAAACCTTGTGCTCTAGCTGATCAAAAAGATAGGCAACTTAGTTTTTAGTTTACTTTCTTTCAACACCATCAGCAAGAGGGAGCTTCCCCTCCTAATTTGAAGAGCAATTTTACTGTGCATAGCTGTCCATTTCAAATACGCATTCCAGAGGTGCGAATTTAAACGCCAACAAATATCATCAAGGGCTTTTCCGCCCAACCAAAGACCTATTGGTCTCCCGTGTTTCTTCAACTGAACAAACCCAACCCTTCACAAGGGTAATCAATAAAGGATCACATAATATCATCATGCCATCTGAGCCTGGTGTCAAGAACCTATACTACCTGGTCGATCCTTCACTATAGGTAACTCCTAACTAGAAAGACCACTTTGACCAGGAATATATCTAGTTCTTGATAACTGACAAATGCTTAATCTAAGCATCATACCTTGGCCAAGGATTTTATAATTAATGGGCACACCTGTGCCGTCAGCACTCTCACCCTTGCTCGACATGATAATACTTGACTTAAGGTTTATATTACAATGACTTGGTTCAAAATATTTTCTCTTAATTTTAAGATTAAGCTGTTTCCTTTAAGCACATATATATAGAGAGAAACTCGACTCAATATCTTTCACTTCTTCTAGAAAAAATCTGCTTACTTTAAACAAATGAAGAGATAAAGAAAAAGACTTGTCATCCTTAACGGACTCATCAGATTTAATGGACTCAGTTCAAGATCCCATTCCTTTATAATCAATTGCAATGTTTTCATTCTTTATTGACAGGAGGAAAAGAATACTTCGTCTAAATCTCTGTTAAAGATTATCCTCAATTCTATTTTATTTCAACTTTTGATCATGAATAATTTACTGGTTACTGACTTGCAAAGAAGAGAATGGAATCATAGGATTCAACACAAATTTAGTGTCTTAGAAAAACAGAGGTATAAAACTCGTTTCATTCTTCAAAAGAAATGGGAGATAGTATTTCAAAAATAAAGGGAAGTTTACAGTAGAAGTTGAGCTCCATATAGTTTTGACGGAGTATAACCATCCGACCAAGTTCGGATAGAGAAACAGAGCATATCAGTTGCTAGGCCAGCAACAAGACAATATCACATCCAAAAAGGTAAAGGGTGTTCAACAGGACGGCATTGAGAACTTCCAAGATACGATTTCAAGTAAAATATTCACAGAACAAGTTCAAAATGTTTGCACTACAATTCTTGGCAAAACCACTATCGGGTTCATTGAGCTGCTCTTAATAATGTTTAAGCAAAAGAGGAATTCTTATTCCACAAGCCTGGTTCACAAGTCTAAAGCTCGAAGTAACTCTAGGCTCTTCCATTCCACGAACTAGGCAGGGCAACACTGCCACCGGGGTCTTTTACTGGCCTGAAGAAATTTAAGACTTCACAAGAGTTCAAATTGTTTCCACCTGAGAACTGAAGTCTCAATCAAAATGGTATGGCTTCTCCACGTTATGCATAGTAGAATGATAATCCAAAAATGCTACCGATATGAATGTCGTCAGCAGAAAGGAGAAAAAGAGAGTGAAACTAAATGAGGAAACCAGACGATATAAATGCAGATACTGATTGAGGGTACCGATTAAGACGAATGCAATACCAAGGGAAAAATGAAATATGAGCTGCGGAAGAGGTGATTTTGAGAATGAAGATGAGAAAGCAAGGAAAATTGCTAGCCAATACCGACGGAGAATGCCCCACAAGAAGATAGTGAATCCATAATGAGAAAACAAGTTGCCCAAAAGGTGTGTATCCCCTCGAAAGAATCCAAGAAAATCCAAGACTAATTGAAAAGAGCCGGCATGAATTCTTCTTTGGACGTTTCGTTCAAGAATGAGGCCCCAGGTAGCAGTGGTTACCGCCACAAACATAAGCGGATCTTCCTCAACTCAAACTCACATCCTTTTAAAAGATATACCAATGTTTTGAACAATTATTTAATTTCATTTTACTTTAAAATATGCGCTTAAGAGGAGGACGATGATGTATATATTATTAAAGTCGACATATTTTTCTTATAATTAAATTAAATGATTTATAGCCAAGGTTACGACTTCAATATAGCTATCTTTCACCGACTCAAAGCTTGATGATAATTTGATCCTTTATTAACCACGACCTCTCCTTGATGATATTTCCCTTTCCCTCAAGGTGTTGGCAATCTTGCAACCACTTGACAAAGAATTAGGGTTAGACCGTTCTCGACATATATATATATATATATATAAAACTCATCAACACATTCATTTTCACATATATAAGAAAATCATTCACATTTGCAGTTACAACATATAAATTAAAAATTATTTTCCCAATTTCACATTCTCATGAAAAGCAATTTATTACAACTAACATAACGACCATAATCTCATTGCCATAATCATGTTCAAGACAGAAGGGATGTAACAAATACAATTCAATATTCTTCAATTTTAGATCCTAATTATAGGCAACCAACACAAAAAGACTAGCTCATAAAGACTAATACACACAAACACTGAGAAACTGATCAGTTGTTTAGGGTTGTAAAAGACTGGTAATATTGTAGATTAGGCTATGGTACACCATCCAAAAACTGAAGATTTGGTTTCCACAACTGAACAAAGAGACAATGGCGCTATTGCTTCTTAAGAACAAGTGAATGATATGAGTGCAATCTAGCTCCCTAACACGCTAATTATACCAACACTAGAGCCTATCCTACAACACCAACATATGCTTGGTAGGTGAACCATCACTACTGTGCCAACCATCAACACAAGCTAAGAAAAACAAACTTCCAACCAAAAATCATTACAAAACTAAGCCATTTTGTAATTGACCTTGAGTGTAACTAGTATTTGTCGTAATAGTATATAGACTTGCAATCAACCCTATGGAGAGGGCACACATAAGTGTCATCAACTTCTTAGATTTACAAAACTTGCTTTATCCTCCTAGAAAAATCAGCTTAAATTCAATCATAGGAATTATCTCAACCTTCTAGTTGTTTACATGTAAGTATTGTACTGGTTCATGGTGAATAAAAGAGCATTAATTTTCTACCTTAGAATTTTTATCTCATATTGAAATGGTTTTATGTGTTGTATCCTATTGCATGCTCATCACAACACAATGGATTATTATTTTGTCCACCACACCACATCCTAGGCTCACAATGTAGAGTAGGGACAACACTTGCTTGAAATGATATTTCATTCTCTTCACCTCACTTGTTTGGCATCTCAGATTACATGCATAAGTCTATACCTAAGTTGTTGGTTCTGGTATGAGAATGAGTACAAGTACAGGTATGCTGATATGGCAATTATTTTTTCTCAGGTTCGGTTACGACTGTCTATATATGTATATATTAATTATAATTATATTAAAATGTTAATAATTAATAATATAAATATATATAAATTTGTAATATATTAAAAATAAATAAAAGAGCATTAATTTTCTACCTTGGAATTTCATATTGAAATGGTTTTGTGTTGTATCCTATTGCATGCTCATCACAACACAATGGATTATTATTTTGTCCACCACACCACATCCTAGCTCACAATGTAGAGTAGGGACAACACTTGTTTGAAATGATATTTCATTCTCTTCACTTCACTTGTTTGGCATCTCAGATTACATGCATAAGTCTATACCTAAGTCATTGGTTCTGGAATGGGAATGAGTACACGTTCAGGTATGCTGATATGGCAATTATTTTTTCTCAGGTTCGGATATGACTGTCTACATATGTATATATTAATTATAACTATATAAAAATGTTAATAATTAATAATATAAAGCATCACCTAGATGCAATGAGTGCTAAGTGGACCATTCACTATCATGAGAGATGGGTTCTTGTGAACCACTACTCATGAAACATGTGTTACATCCCAAATTGTGAAGCTACTATTTACCGTTAATAGATAGGGTAAATGTGAATATAGTGTGAATTCTGGAGATGAATTAATGATGCTTGTACGTTTTCAATATGAATGTTATCTCACTTGATGTTGTTTCAGTTGATGTTATCTCAGTTGATGTTATTCATGGTAAAATATTGCATAAGGAGGTTAATGAATCATATATACTGCTATTGTTGTGAGCATTTGATTGCCGTGAGTTTATGACGGTGAATGCAAGTATGGGGACCATTCCTCCAAGCAGAGGAGAAATATCACTCGGGAGAGGAGCTTGGTCAGGTAAGCAATAACGTGAACCATTTGAGCATACACACACGTCATTATAAGTTGAGAGGAACCAAGTCAGATAAGTTAGTCTTGATAAGTCATCCATAGGCTTTAGGAGTCTGGTTTACTTCTTTGTGCTTTGTGAGTGATGATTGTTTATTGTCAGACTTACTATACTACGGCCCTTGTATGAATGATGTGAAAGATATGTGTTTAAGGTTGAGTGGGTACGTATACACATTTATATATTGAGTACGCATATCTATATGTATAGACATATCGATACACACGTATGATAGACAGATGGATATGCTCATACGTATGTGTCAACATGTATATACGCATACATACATATACACAAGAGTATATATGGTTATACGCATGTATATACGTACACACCCCGCCTTATATCTATGGTGAAAATAATATTTTAATATTATTGTCTTGGAAATTTACATAAATATGTAGGTATATATGTATATATCAATGGAGTAATTATATTTTATGATATATATAAATACATGTGTAAATATATATATATATATATTTATATATTTTATAAGGTATAAAATATATGTATATATATTAAGTAAGGGAATATATGCATATATATAAATATATATATATATACATTACGATGGTAATGTCGAAAATATATATATATATTTATATATATAAATATATTAATACTTAATAAAAATACATATATTATAAAATATATAAATATATATATTATTAAATATTTAAAGTGAAAATATTTGTAAACATTAAGTGAAAATATTTGTTAATATTTAAAAGAATAAATATTAAACTCAAAGGTGATAGAGTTAAAAGATTCAAATCTTTTAACATGAGCAAGTTAAATGAAGCGGACTATTGAAGAAGATAGTTGCTAGTCTTCAGGAAAACATAAAGACTTCATAAAGTATCGAACTTTTTTTTCTCAACATAAGGAAAAAGAAATATGAATCAAATATTTTGGTGTAAACATTTGAAAATAAACCAAAATATGGTTGAGAGTTTTTCCCGTGAATGGAAGAAAGCTTCAACACAACAAAAAAAAAATGGAGGAAAGTTTCAGCGCTGGAGAAGAGGAAACGCCAGCCAGTTAATGTGTGTTGTAGCAGGCAAAAACTTGACAAAATCGCAGCAAACATGAGTCATTCGTTATCATGCGTATAATGCCCCCATTTTGGCCATTAGCTCTTCATTTGGTTTTAGCCTATTTCCAGAAATCCGTAGGCTTGTCTGAGGTAAAATCAGGGTTTCCTTCTTTGGAGGCTTTTTGGCATTTCTCTGAATTTACTATTTTTAGTAAGTTCTAATTTTGGTAGTGGTCCAGTTGGCAGCTCTTCAGTAAGTTTTCCATTTCAGTTGGAGCAGTTGAATATTGTTGAATTTGGCTATTGAGGTGTAAAAGGGAGAAATGAGTTATTTCAAGTTATTAATGTTTTAATTTTAAGTTGTTCCCCCCCTTGGCCTAATATGATAACTTGAAGTTGTTTTAAAAGGTGTTCATGAAGGGTGGACGCCTCATGGAGGGAATAATTGATATTTTATATTGTTTTAATATGCCTTGGGTTTTGGACGCCATATTAAGGGAGAATTAAATATTTTGAAAAGTAAAATATTTCAAAAAGGAGCTTTTGGCGTCCCTTTCTTGGAGGAGTTATGGAATTTGAAAAGTCACTTTCAATTCTATAAAAGAGATAGTTTGCTCCAGCATTTATCATCCATTGTTAATTGCTAAAGTTATGCTGTCGAAATGACATTGTGATTATTTCTTCGAGGGATGCTTACCTCCTAGATTCCAATCAATTTTGTGTTTGAGAGACAACACCTAATTGGTTTTTTATTGCTGCTTCTCATTCAGACTAGCAGATGGAGTTCAATTGTTGAAGATTTTGGAGTTATTCTCAGTTTTGATGTTGCTGATATTGCTACAGCTGAAAGTGTTTTTTATTAACAGCTTTTTGAGCAAATTATATATCATTCTGGGTATGTTTGCAAAGTGTTTCTAGACCCAAGGCAACCCCTTCAACAAGAGATTGGAATTTATTTCCAAGTCTTTGATTTTATATTGCTAAATCGCCCTTCTCAAGAGCCGTACCATTTGGAGAGCATTGGGAATTGTGCCATAAATTAATGGATGACTTTTGAGGCTGTTTCTTCATCTTGTCATGGGCGCCTATCCTCCAGAGGTTCATTGCACGTTGTTTCATGCCATTCGGAGGTATTTTGGTGAAATTATGAGCATTTAATTGATTCTTATAGTTGTTGGTTATTCATTTCCAGAATTGCAGATTTATATCAGACTTGTTAGTTTTTGATATAATGCTGATTTGAGCTTCATTTTTATATCAGTATTGTATTGTAAGAGTTAGAGGAAGTGTTACTCTAACCATTGATTGATTTGGAAGCATATCTTTCTTGTTTGCGGCTGTTTAATTCATTGTAAAGCTGATTAGTAGTACTAACAGCTATTATTTTATTTGTTGCAAATTAGTTTAAATTTCATACTCCCACGATTGAGTGGTTGAGTTTAAATAATCATCTTTCTTTAATTGTAAGTTTCCCCCCACTAAATAAGTGGTTGTGTGGACTGTTTTCCCGCCACGTTAATAAGTGGAAGTGAGGATTTAAATGGCTGGCTTGCCGCTTTTAATAATGTAATAATCTTACCCACTAAATAAGTGGAGTATCCCCATTGCTTGTGGATGCCTGCATCAGCAGATGAATTGTAATTTCAGTTCAGTTTATTCCTAATGATCCTCTGACCATATGCTATCACCTCGCCCACATTGGGATCTTGGTGAACATTCTTGGTTAGAGTTACTTTCCATGCTGATTTGCATTTGGAGCTAACGCTAATCAGTGATTGATTGATGATTTGAGTGTTAAATTTTGGGAAAAAATTAAGGGGAATATTTCAATGCGCCAAGCAGGGACGTTTTTCCTGTAGGTGGAGTTTCTGAGCTTTAAGTTGAATTATTCTGATAATGCTGGCTCCAAAAGGGTCGATTCACTTCCTTTTGTGATGATATAGGGTTTATAAGTTTTCCATGTAGCATTTGACTGAGTCTGGGCGCCTTGTTGTCATTCTACATGCCCACAAAGAAGGAAATTGTTCCAATTTCGGGCCTATAAATACTTGCCCAGCCATTTTTTGTTTCACAATCTTGAGCAATTTGATTCCTGCGTTTTTAAGAGCTTCCTTGTCCATTATCTAAGCTGTTGTGTTCTTCTCTGTTGCTGCATCTTACCATTTTGTTAAGTGTGTGAAAATTAGAATCCTTAACAGCAAATGTCAGTTTACTGTGCTAAATTCCTTTAAGCTTTGAGAGGAGTGAGTTCACAGTAGAATTAACTGAGATTAGAGAAGTGTCAATTGAGAAGAGTGACTTGAAGAAATCATCACCATTGAAAGAGAGTTTTGCAAAGAAGCCATCTCCAATTGGAATTCTGGAAGTTGCTGAAGGAGAGTCAAGAAGAGCAGTGCTGGGGAAAAGAGCTTAATATATCAAGCATGGTATCTATTTAATAATTCTTGTTTGAAATGCTGCTCTCTTTTATTCTTGAGTTTGATGATTGCAATTAGTTCATAGAGAATCAATAATGTCTTGATAAACTTTCATTGCATTTAAGGGCAAATGTGTGAGGAATCTCATTGCATTTTAAGGACAAATGTATAAAGGGAATTCATTGCATTTTAAGGACAAATGTATAAAGGGAATTCATTGCATTTAAGGATAGATGTATAAGGGAATTCAATGCAATTTAAAGGAAAATGTAAAAGGGATTCAAGGATAAAGGAATTGTGAAAAGAGGATCAAATGTTTAAGGAGCTTAAAGGATTAGCTTAACTTATCTTGCATTAAAGGGAAATAGTGGAAAAGAAATTAAGGGATTGGTTTATTTGTTTAACATAAAGGGGAAAATTTATGAAAAGAGATAAGGGGAGATTTTAAATGCATATTAGTATGAAGTTGCATATTCTGTATGATCTCCATAAGAGGAGAACACTGTTGGCATGGATATTATTTGCTAAAAGCCTGATTGCTTTCAGAAAAGAGAATTGAAGCATTAGAGTCGCTTTTATAAGATGTTTTTAAGTACTCCATGATAGGAGAAAGAACTTGATTGAGGAATTCAGCAACATTATATAAAGCATGACATAAGTATTTAATTATACTAGCTATGTTTGAGCGTGGGGTGATTTATGGTTGCTACGATACATAGGAAATGAAATGTTGCATTCTAGTTGTAATCTGCATTAATTGTATGGTCTCCATATAAGGAGAGTATTGCTGCAATAGTAACTATATACTAGAACCGAAATGAGGACAGGAGTCAAGTAAATTCTATCGGCTTAAGTTGTTAGGTAAACTGAGATAAGCCTGAGTTACTCCTGGGATAAAGATTTCCAGTATATGAGGTAATAGGTGAATTACTTGTTATGTTGATTCATTTCTAGTAGTTAGAATGTTGTAGGAAGTCTGGGGTGACTGATTACCCAATGAAGGACATAACCTACGCATAGTGTAAGATAGCCTTAAGTCAAATCGGCCCTGAGTAGTGTATATGATAGATGACTCTCTCAGTCGTTTACTGAACTAAAACTCTTTGATCAAAGTAGTGTAATGTACCTACATCCTCTTAGATCGGGCGATGTTTACACTGTCAACTCATTGTGATCCTTGTACTAGTTCGAGATTGTGAAATAGCAAGGTTCTAGTTGTGTAGGACACAACACTATGCTCAGTTGGTAATCGTTAAAGGATACCCTACCAATCTCTTCGACGAAGGGAGGGCCATCTATTGAATAATGGATGTGCAGGGGACCGCATTATAAGTCTGTGGTTGGCGGAAAAGAGCTTGAGTGATGTTTCTCCTCCACAGCAAGCGGCCGATGTACCAAGATTTGAAAGGAAAAGAATTTTGGACCTTCTTACTACTATTTGTTCTAAAGCTCATTGGAGCTATGTTAGTGAGGTATGTATTCTTGTTTCATGTACTTGTGAAGTTATTATATTGAAATGGAATCTTTATTGTAAATTGATATGGCAACTGGTTCATGTTTTATCAATAAAGAAAAGGAAAATTTTTATTACAATGTCATGTTAACATGTTTACTTACTTGTAGGATGTAAATTAAGGAAATTTTTATTTTACCGTAGGATCGGATTGTTACAACATGGGTCAATGAGTTTGACTCGTAAAACTACATAGTTGAATCCTAATAGTATATCACAAAATGTTAATAATTACTAATATAAATATATATTAATTTGTAATATATTAAAAATAAATAAATAGTTTCTAATTTTATAAATAATAAATTAATTGTTAATAAATATGCAAGATTTAATAAGTGTTTTTATTTATTAATTAATTGATATTAAATATAAAATAGATATTTTAATTATTAAATTAATTAAAATTAAATATAAATAGATATTTTTATTCAAGTTTACTAAGGTTTGTGCTAGAAACCCTCAACCATTCTGTGTAGAACACATAATGGAAGCAAGCTATTACTCGAACCATCAATTTGGTAAAGTAACCTAGAAGAAGTATTTGACTAGATTTGAACTTTGCAAAACTGGCAACTTAGATAATTTCCTTCATTTGCAGTGACTTTTCTTATACAATTGGCAAATAATGAGTAAACCATTTTCTACTAGAAAAATGCACTAGATATATCACAAGTCAATGCTAGTAAAAACCAACATGTAAGGGTTTACTTATCTCCTTTCTCTGCTCATCAACTAGTCGCTTGGCCAACTTATCTCTCTTTTTTGCTCATCAACTGGTTCCTTGGTTGTTGGACAATTAACACATAGCCAAGTAAACCCTTTTCAAATGAGATAAAATGCTTTCTTTTAGACAGATACAGTTTAGGTTTCTTGCAAAGGCAATAGATGAAATGAAAGTATGAAAAGAATACATTTTGTGTAGTTTTGGCAAAAAAATTTAAATCCCACGAGATTCAGTCAGGGCTCGACTTACCACTGCAGGTTCCCTGTGGATACATCTAGAGTCTAGACATACCCACAAGGTAACCAAGGTGGCATGGGAATGCCCTATCCATCCTATCTATAAACTGGCCCCCGCTCCAAAACTAGAACCAATCCAATTTAGCAATGGTGGGGAAACAAGAAGATCCTGGTAACATAGGTCTATATGAAATAGTCCCAATCACTATCATGGCAACCACTAAGAGAATGAGGAGAGGGAAGGATAATCACATATTCTTCAATCCTTTACAAAATTGCTATTACAGCAGTTTTCTGTTTAACCTTTGGTTTGGTTTGATGGGTATTTAGAATTATGGCATCAGCATTGAAGGCTAAGGAATGCACCATGTCTGGAGGAGATAACTATCATGAATCAAGCATCATTTAAAAATTATTTCAAAATTGAGGACAACAAGACTCTATGATTCATTAAATTCATCCTACAAGAAAAAGGTATGGGCTTCAAATGCGGAGACCACTGCAAGATGATATTGCAAGAATACGAATAAGAAATTAAACATTTAAGTGTGAACAGTTGTAATTCATCTTCTGACTGAAAAAGATACTCACTTGGTACAAACAGCACAAACCGTAACCTAGGGCATTCTGGTATTGGAAGCTTAAGTGTCGAGCTTGAACTTTTATTGAGTCATGGAAACACAGTAAAGAAGGCTTGTTTGATTATCTGAAGAAATTAAAAATTCTCCCACCCAGCTTTGTGAATCATATTGGAAGTGATGTTCCATGGACTTCAAACTCAATTAAAAACTCATCTTCTTCAGCACTAATGACCAAGGCAGTGAGAGCTTCTTCTTTCAATTTCTTGCCAAGAAACATTGTAAGGGGAGGCCCAACTAAGAAGGAAACAGAATGTTTGAAAACCCAAGCAGCCATGGGTTTGGACCACTTGATTTGCACTTGTCCTGGGCAGGAAATGGGAAATCTTAAAGCTAAGGACAAGATGCAAGCTAAAGTATGGATCAACAGAGAACCAACTAGCTTGGAGAAGGCGAAGCATGTTCAACCTGCAGGAAAGGAGCCGGCCATCCCCGTGCCTCTAAAGGCCTCTCTCCAGCCACCATCACAAAAAAGATTGAAGAGTACAAGTGTGTGGACTAGTACAATTGACTCACAAGAGAACCAATTGACATGTCTTGGAACCAGCAAAGAAATTCATGCTTTGCAACATGATTAAATTTTGTTTTCATTTCAGAACTTTTCTTTGTTTCACACTGCAGGTGGATTAGTAGTAAAGTCCTGATCCAGCTAGTCTTGTTTTATTATTCCTAGTCTTGATTTGGTGGTTCATCACTGGTAAAAAATTGTTTATAACAGTTTGTTCTTTTGTGACTTTCTGAAACCACTGATGATTGGTGAAAAAGACAGTTGCAATTCATTCATACTTTTTCCAGCTGTGGTACCTGGAAATACCTTATTTATTTAGCAAAAACATGAAAATAAAATTGAACCAAGCAATAAGAAAAAATGCTTTTGTAAATAGTATAAGGTTCTTATTGGATGTTGTGGCTGCTTAGATTTTTACTGAAAATACATAAAGCACCTGTAAAGTCACAATGACACAATCAAATCTATTCTAATTTTTTATTAAGAGGTAATTTTGAACTGGTATAGTTGTCATATTACCGGTAGGACCAAGCTTGCTCACTCTTTGGTGCATAAGATAGAACAAGTGCTGACAATTGAAGCTCTGCACGATACACTTCTTTGAGTGATTTCTGTGAGATCACCTGCTTTCTGTAAACAAACACAACAAAGACACTTTCTTATGTTTCCATTTCCTGATCAACATCAATAACTATGTTATATATAAATCATGCATATCACAACTTGGCCACAAATATGCGAATAAGATTTGTTGAAGGATGCAGGATATGAAAAGCACTGTAGCCAGATGCAATGCAGGCTTTGAAGCTAATCACAAGGGACATTTGCACCACTATGAATTTCATATAGCACAAAGTAAGCATAGATTCCTAAACCTGACAACACTTCTAGGTAGAGGATCAATCAATTTGTAGAACAGATATTTTAGTAGAGAAATATGACACTATCAAGAAGATTACATTCTCTTGAAACTCAGAAAAATGCATTTGCTTCTCTTCTTGCAGCTAATTTCACTTCGCAAGTAACTAAAAAAATTTAAATTCTACCCAACAAATTCAAGTAGCAGAGATATAAATATCTAATTTTATTCATTGGCAAAGGTCACACATGTATTAAAAAAGATAAAAAAGATGTAAAAAACAAAACAATCACGATTTAAGTAGCATGTGACTCAGATAAAAATCATCTCATATTTAAAACAGTTCCTTTTATAGGAAAAATATAAATATATACATTATAAATAAATGAACTTTTAACATGGACTCAAGCCCTCCTCTGGATAGGGCAAAGGGACAATAGAAGAAAAGCTGGCTTTAGATGATTTTCTGTTCTAACAAACAATTCACAATAGACCAGAAGTGTAAGAAACAAAAACAGCAAAGACATAACAGCCTAAAGCCTGTGTACAAACTATGAAGGACTGTCTCGTGTATACTGGACAGCCACACAACTAGATAATTTTCAAAACATTGGTATTATTAACCAACTGTACCAGAGATTGTTGAGCCACTGTGCTAAATTGCTGAGTGTGAATGGTCTGCATCTGTCATGCCCCGAAATTGTAACACTGAGATACAAAGCATTGAAATGTGAAATATATAAAATACATATTAAAATATATAAAAGAGGAATATTAGCAATATAATAATATTATAATTATAATTATCAAATATAAAATATAAATATTAACAAATAAAATAAATATCAAAATATATATATATATAAAATGCAAATCCAAATATTATTAAAAATAACATTATAATGTTATTTATGTTGTACCCAAACCAAATTTTTTGCTTCATCAAGGCATTTTGCATAAAAGAGTCTAAACCTTGCTAAAATGATGTCAAATACAATTTTTGGGCAATATCAAGCATGGAGTTTGGTCAGTGTTGTGTCAGTCAAAAGCAGTATCCATTGATTAGAACCTGAATCGGAGACTTAGAACGAGGCATTTCACGATGGAGGAGCATTTCACGACGACAATTTTACCTTTGCATGGTCATTTCAGTGACTAAGACGAAGATTTCAGTAGTCAATTTATGAAGATTTCTCAGGCAAAAGCAAAATTGCGCCCCTGTAGCTCAAGGGCGCCCTTCTCTTTGGAGGTCCAAATTTTGTGACATGTGCTCATAAACACAGTTAATCTCTTCAGAATTAGCCCAGTTATCCGTCAAGCTGTCCTGCGAGATTATCCGAGGTCCAGAACTCCGGTAACTGACGTCAAAAGCTGAGGTTCAAGAGATTGTAGATTGTGAAAGCTTGTCAGTTTTCAGCTTTCGTGCCCCTGTAGCTCAGGGGCGCCCTTCTTAAAGAGGGGCTATATCTTGGCATTCTTTCCTGTTGATGCATTTAATCTCTTCACAACTAGTCTGGTTATTCGACGAGCTATCGAATGCAGACATCCGAGACCCAAAGCTCCGGCAATCAAGGTCAGAAGATGAGGTTACAAGGAGACTTCACATCACAGAAACTTTCTCAAAGGGTAAAATTGTACCCCTGTAGCTCAGGGGCACCCTCCAAAATGACTTCTGAGATAAAAGAGTTTGCAGATAGCATTTTCCTGACATTTGTGCTACTCTAGTCCGGCTTCGCAACGCACCAGTCAGCCCGTCAATCCAACATTCCGAGTGATCATGGCAGAGATTCTACCAGGCACGTAAATCAGCGGGTGGAGAAACATGAAACATACACTGTAGCCTCTGTAGGCCAGGGGTGCCCAGTCTTTAGGCCTGTCAGATGGAGTTATTCGCTTTCGAAGTCTTTATGGGACTTGTGCGCAATTACTCCAAGTATCCAACGAGCCCATCCGTCAGCCTCTGGGATTTGGAAAACGCTTGTACGCGCGAAGTCTTTGCAAAGTACTGAAAAACGAAGAAAGCTTGGAAAATGGCCGAGTCTGGTCATATATTCCATCTTAGGAAAGGCGCCTTTCTTTTTGAGGTCTTAGAAGCAGTTCTCTTGCTTCGTCACTCCCAAAGACATCTCTCGTAGGTCCTTCTGGCTACACGTTGACACAATCCGTGCTCGAATCAGGCCACCCCAGCTCCCGATATCAGAGGTCAAAGTAGGGTATCTGGTAGAGAGTTGTACTTTTGTCAAAATGATGTTTAAGCCTTTTCAAGCCAAGGGCGCCCTTACTTTTGGGGTCCTTAATACAGCTTCTAGGTGCCTTAAGTATATTCATTGGATGCGGAATACTCCTAGTCACGCAGTGAGCCTATCCTCCAATCAGCAGGGTTCATTGTCAGCAGTCATTTGAAGCGTCAGATGGCAGTATGGAGAAATGGCCAAGTCTAATGTCTGAAAATCAATTTAATCAAGGGCGCCTAATTTTTTGAGGTGTTAAATGATGGATTTTGCAGTGATGACTCCCAACAGAACTTTCTTCCTTGCTCTGCAGGCTTCACAATGAACATTCCTGCTCAGTCTCAACATCATCTGGTCACCCGGAAATCAGTGTTGAAGATGGTCAGTTGTAACCTGTAGTTAGCTACAAAGTAGGAAGTTAATAAAAAGCGTAATATCTTGAGCAAATGGACGCCTGAGGACAAATGAGGACTTTTCGAAATTAGTGAAGTTTGCCGGATGAATCCAAGAGCTTCACATGGTTTGTCAACTGATTGAAATAATATTAAATATTTATTTTTGCATATTTGAGCATTAAATGGTGATGTTCTTAAATTGGCGCCTCTTTGTGCTAGATTTTCAAATTGTGTTGGCGTAACAACTAGCACCTCTGGAGTAAGAGTTGGTACGGACAACTATGCACACTACGCAATGAGTGCTCTTCAAATTAGGAGGGGAAGCTCCCTCGTTGTGCTTTGACAAAAATACCTGCAAAGGGAAATAAACTAAACTAATTCCTGTCTTTTTGTTTCAGCGGTAGAGGTACAAGGCTTTCTCGAAAACTATATACGTTGCAGTTGAGAATTTTCTCTGGTTTCGCAGATTCACTAACTACAACTAAACTTAATTACTTAAATTCTATCCAGTTCTCTCAAGAAAACAGAGCATGAGAAAACGGAGCAAGGTTTTGACTATCAGACGATAAACTAGTTCAGATTCTCTACTTGAAGGCAAGGTGGCACAACTATTATCTCAATCTGAATAAGTTTATTAATCACAAACAGATTTAAGAATTTACCATGACAATCTTATGAAACCCTATGTGGCATAACACTTGATTATAATGGTAAAGACTTCACAAAACAGATTTATCATCACAATCTTATGAAACCCTATGTGGCATAACACTTGATCATAACGGTAAAAGTTCACAAAACAGATTTATCATCACAATTGCATGAAACCCTATGTGGCATAACAATTGATCGTAATGGTAAAGATGCACAAAACAGATTTATCTAAACTATGGAAAGAGTTCACTATCACAATCGCATGAAACCCTATGTGGCATAACAATCAACTGTAATAGCAAAGACGCATGAACAAATACCAAAAGAGCAATATTGAGGGCAAGGTAGGCGCAGCATATATTTCTCTCTCAAGCAAAAGTTAATTACAAATGAGCAAAAGCTCTTATTTATATACATCAAGGTGTAGGTAACCCTAAAATCACCTTGAGTCATCTATCTTGCAATGCATGCAAGATTTGCTGCCAAACCCTAATGAAGTAAACTATACAGTTAACGGAAAGCTACCATCAGTTAACCGGTACATTTAACCTAAATGGACAATGTGCAAGCATGCGTCCTTAAAAGCAAAGTTAACTGGACACTACCTTCAGTTAACTGGAAACCCTAACCCTAACTCCTGTGATGATAATTCCAAGAATGAGATAAGCATGTGTTAAGTCAGCAAGTAAACTCAAGACTGAAAGTCGAGTTAATTGCTACTCATGACTCAATCCTCGAAATTAACTGCAGGTTCCAACTGGCAGATCACTCCATGTCAACTCGGTCTAACGCTTCGACCAAGAACTCATCAATCTCTTTGTCATCTGGCACTTTGACGCTGCTCAAAACAACAGTCTGCTTCTTCAGTTCTCTGCCACTTTCTGTGATCGTGTGCATGCCATCTTTACATTCTTCAGTCGCCTTCCTGAAACTGGCTGCAATCACTGAAACATTCTCTAACTTAGGCGCCATTGGTTCTCCTTCAAGGCTATCACAAATCAGCTTCTCGAATTCAGCTTGCACTTTGTCCAACTCAACATACGTGCCATCTTCAAGAAGATAATGACACGGAATCTGAACAACGAAACCGTTGACAAGTGCAAGTACTCCAACCACATCATCCTTAAGTGAACACAACTTGGTAGAGATATTCTCACATATTTCCATCCTAAGAAGGTGCTGCTCTCTCCAAGTAAAGACTTTGTCTTGATCCTCGACCATCTCCAAAGCATCATATGCAACTGACAACTGTGATACCAGAACACGATCCTTTGCCAAACTCTCTGCAACGGCAACCTCAAGCAATTCAATACCTTGACGGAGTTTATGTGCATCACTCCTCAACTGATACAAATCTGCAAGAAGACGCTGACCTGTAGCAACTAAACTTTCAATCCAGTTATCCAAAAGTCTGCCATGATTGACTAACTGATCCAGTTTTCGTTGTTCCGCAGGTGTATTCTGAGGACGAACAGGTGCTCTGCTCGAATTTCCATGAACAAGATCAGAAATGTACTGACGAAGTTGACTATTTTCAGCCTTGAGTAAGGCCTTATCTTCTCCATCCTTCGTGATTCGTTCTTCAAGATTATTAGTGACGATCTTAAGAAGAGTCACATCTGTCTCTCTAGTGGTCCTGCCAAGATTTGCCTTAGTGAATGTAAAGTCACCAACTTCGACTTCATCTAAGCTCTTACCCTCTGGAGGAACAACAACTTCGATAACAATCTCTGATTCTGGAGTTTTCTCGATATGCACTTGTTTCTTTATCTTCTTGTTCGATCTTCTCTGATAAGGTTCACCGAACTCAGATAAATCAAGGTTATACGAAGGTTCACGCCTCTGTCTTCCCAAAGACTTCTCGAGCCAACAAGACTGAACAATATTTTCAATTCGAGGAGAGACTGTCCCTGATGTATCAACCTGTGGTGGTTCAGTTGTCTCTGATCCAGCTTGAATTGGTGTCTCAGGCTCAGAATCTATGTCAATAGGTTGTATGTGAGGCGAACTAGGAGGTTCAATGTGAGGCTCAGCCTGAATAACTGTCTCTACTGGAATCTCAGGAACATTCTCAACTTGTTTCTGCTTCCTCTTACCAGTAGCTCTCTTCCCTGTGTTTCCACTGAGTCTAACCCCTTCAGGAGGTATTATAATGGCCTTGACTCGAGGTCTTGCCCTAGAAATAGAAGGCAACGAAGAGAAATCCTTTGGCGGCTCTGCTACAGGAACCGACTTTCGCTTTCGTTTGCTTTCAAAGAACAACTTGCTAGTCTTGATAACTGATCTAGAAACCTCCTCGATAGAAGTATTCTCCTTAGCATACCAATCAGGTGAGCGAAGTGGCTATCGAGCAACTTGATCTGACATATGAATTAAGAAGAACTTCTCCATCATCATCCGATAGACCATCAACATCATCCGATAGCATACCACCAATAGTGAGTCTACAATAGTGACGACGACGAACCTCGAATTCATCTTCACAATTAGCCCAGAAATCTTCAAGTGCTGGCTTATGTGCAATCCCTCGCTCTAACCGATCTGCATAATGACCGAGAGGATCATAGGAACGCCTCTCAGTATAAGTCTTGAGTTTGAACCTTTCTATCTCGGTAGACATAAACCTGGCATATGTTGCCGCATTGCATGTGAAAATTCCCAATGTGAATGGAAAATTAGCCGCAATCTTATGACGACTACGAAGAAAGAAATGGACATGCTGCATCTGTCTGAGGAACTCCATGAAGATAATCTTGTCTGACGGATACCTTGGCAACATCAGGGGCTCTCCAACATATCCATAAACTCGGATGTATGTGAAAGTAGGGAATTGGATAAACCAATCCGCCCAAGTCTCCATTGCTGATTTGGCCTCGGCAGAAATGCGAATGTGCATCTCGTCATCAAGATCTCTAATGGTTCTCATAGAAAAGTGATCATTTACTGCTCGGAAGTCTTGCTCGGACTGAGAGAACTCCAACTGAGGATAATACTCATGAACACGCTGAACACCGAGAGTGCCATTAGTTTTTAGAAGCCTGTAGCTACCTTGAAATGCAACCAAGTAAACCAAGTATGATATCATATGAAACTCATGATACTTGAGAAAGTTAGTAATTTGCTAATGTAAGCAATCACTAATCAACATAGCCCAGTCAAAATACTCTGTACCATCAAGAATTCTGGTAATCAGGTAAAACATCCACGAACGGAAAATGCTAGCATCTGGTTGACCGGTAACTCGGTTGAGTAAAGTTATCAAAACAGCAACTTCATCTTTGAATTCACCACGACCAACCTTCTTAGGCATGTTAGTCTTCTGAACTTTCAGCCACTTCTGAGCCACCTTCCTCTGCGAACGTTGTTGATCAGCATCCCATATCTTCTCACAGGCCTCAAGAACCACAGTAAAGTTATCTGAACGAGGAGGAATAGCAAAACATTTCTCTATGTCCTTCGGTTTGAGACTGCAAACAACCCTCCCGTCAACTGATTTGATTTGTCGTGAAGACGAGTCATAATGCTTAATGCAAGCAAGAACGAACTCAAGATCGAAGATAGTAACAGGAATGGATGCCGCTGCCAGCAACCCGGAACGCTCAAGATTCCTCAACGAATTGCTGCTAACACCTTCCAGACTGCTCAGATTAACCACTGGATAAACATGATTCAGGTCTATATCTGAAGTCTTGATGAAATTATGAGCAAGAGCCAATTTGGCCTTGTAATCAATGAGATTGAACTGCATTTGAAAATGGCAACTTTTGACTGTAAAGTCGAATATACTTGAAGAACTTTCTGAAAACCTCTGGACAAAGCTAAAAATAGCCTCTGACGAAAGAAATTTTCAAAGTTTTTCTGGAACATGGGTTTTGTGCACAATGGAATTCTGAACAAACCCAGATAGCTGAATTCTTGAAAAAATGTATTTCAAGCCCACATGCAAAGAAATTCTCGGAAAAAAGCACAGAGCTTCAAAATGAAGGCTACAGGGTGATTTCCTCAAAAAAAATCTAAGACGTGGGTTTTGCTGCAAATGCTGAAATATGCGAACCCAGATGATCAAATTCTGAATATGTGTTGAATTTCTTTGACATGCGAAGAAAGTACCTAAGGTGAGAAATAGAAGAAATAAGACAGAAGATAGAAAGGTTTGCTTGTCTGCTTCTGAAAAATCTGCCAACTTCTTCCTTGGAATTTGATAAAACCTGCATGCAAAGTGAAAATAAAGTCTAGAATCGCCTTCTTCTGAACAATCTGAATTCGTTGCTATGAAGAACGCTGAATTTGGACACCTGTAGCACCTTTAGCTTGCTGGTCGCTCAAGAAGAATATGAACTTCGAAGCTAAAGATGATGAAATAATGGACGCCATTGCTTGGTTAAATAGATTTTCATCTATGAAATTCGCATAAGGCATGAATTCCATGAAAAGTGCGCTTGGCTTGTGATTGGACCTCATTCCAGTTAACTGAAACTCAGATATGCTAAATAAATCGCCATGCATTAGGGTTTCCCTTCTCAATCTTCAGTAAACAACTTCATGCAACTTTGACTTCAGTTCAGTAATCCATATTAGGTTCGCCATTCTTCAAACTTACTTTAGATTCACAAATTTGAACTAAGGCGTCCCTTTTGATAACTAAAGTTGACAATCTTAATTGAGATGAGTTCGCCATTTTCATGCAATAAATATTCCAAAAATAGCGACCCTTTCATGACTTCAGTTGGCCTTCAAGAAGTGAATGCGCCAACTTCACATGCTAAAAATAACAACCCTTTTGGAACTTAAGTTGTCCTTCTTTATAAAATGCGTAGCTTCACAAAACTATGCTTCATCCTAAAATTCTAAATATGGCGACCCTTTTGATAAGTGAAGTTAACATTCAAATGCACCATACTTCACAAATTTATGCTTCATCAATCATGTCGTCCCTTCTTGAACTTCAGTTAACACTTAATGAAGCACCATCTTCACACAAAATTCACAATTGCAACCAAATTCGCCATGCATGTAAACTCTAGTTGACATTCAAGAATAATCTTCAGTTAAGTGAACATGCAATCAAGTTAACTCAACATGCAAACTAGTTAACTCGACATGCGAACTGAAAGATCACTCAACATGCCAATATACGAACTGAAGATGACAACCCAGAAAACGTTTAGTCTAACTGCAGTCAGAACTCCAGTTAAGGTGTCCATTCAACTCTCTTTCGAAAATCCAACTTTGAACTCTTAAGACAAATTCCAGACTTAGCCAAATTTCATGAAAATTTAAGCTAAAACCTCTGCCGGGACCTCTGTTCATCCTCTGACACTGGTTGACTAACTTCTCCGATTGGCTGGCTGACAGGTGCATCGCAGATCTAAGCAAAAACTGATCAAAAGATATCCTGAGACTAGAAACCATAAAACTGACATCTGAAGGCTCAAAAATCCAAGCGCCTTTTTCAAAAGCTGCGCTTTTTCTCAAACTTAGTCAAATTTTGACTTCTACATTTCGTACGAAGGGAAAGATAAATCCTTCATAACTTCTATTTTACCAACTTTCAGGACTGGATCTCAGGTTCACTGCGAAGCTGACCTCATTCTGCATAACAGCTGCAAAGGCACATTTCTCCAGAAAACATCATCTGAGGGGTGAAAAACAAGGGCGCCTTTTTCAAAAGCTGCTCTTTTTCCTCCAGACTTGGCCATTTCTGGAAATGATCAAAATATCACAAAAACTCCGACTGTAAGCTGCAACGTCATCCTCTGATCCAGCGAAGACAGGCAACGGAAAGCTGAACGTAACACGGACACATTGAATATCTGATATCAAAAAGAAAGCATTAAAGGCTTGAAAAGCTAGGCCTTTCTCCAAAATGTGCTCTTTTGCTTTTTCCTTTGATATTTTGACCAAGATTTGACCCAACGTTTGACCTCGTTCAGCACTTCAGCAACTCAGATTCACCCACGACGGATGCGCCGCTTTCGAACAAAAGTGAGACAAACATCTTGGGTGGCATTTAGCCAAAAACCTACATTTAGTACCTCAAAAAGATGGGCGCCTTTTTCAAAAGCTGCGCTTTTCTTCAGTGTTAGCCAATTCTTGCTTTCGCCTCGTTTTGCGCTGTATCTTCCACAACTTACTCGAAACAGGTCCATTTGACAGGCTTGATAGCTCACTGTGAAGCTGACGTGATGCCGAACAAATGTCTGCTGGAGATGACAAACCCTAAAAACAGGATCTGAGCCCCTAAAAGATAGGGCACCTATTTGAGAATGTGCTCCCTTCTCCAGAGATAGAAAATTTTGATGTTTTTCCTTCAGATTTTCATTTTTCTTAAATCTCTTCAGTAACAGACTGACATGACACTGACACCAACTCCATATTTGGAAAGCCCAAAAACGACCTTCTGACATCACTTTAACAAGATTAAGACTCAATTAAGCAAAATGCCTTAGTGAAGCAAAAATTTTGGTTTTGGGTACAACAAATTGCATGCTGAATATTTTTGTTATTATTTTATTCCGGACTTCAAGTCAGTCTCAGTTCGAACTGGAGGGGTACAATCAGAAGCTTCCTATTTCAGTCGGGGGTTTTAAATCTTGCAGTTAGCATTATGGTGCGAATTTTCTCTATTTATTCATGGCGCCAGTCATTAAACATTCATCCAGCTTAAGCAAAATTCATAATTCTTCAAGAGCAGAGGCAAATTTTCTAGAGTTGGGCGAATTTACCATCAGCAATCAAAATCAGAAGCATCAAACAATTCCTTTTTGCGGGTTCAAGTTCACAATCATCAGCAAATTTGAAGAACAGGGGGTGATTTTGACAAAAGAACGCAGAAAAAACGTCTTTTCTCCTCTCTGATTCTCAAAATTCTCTCAGATTTCAATTCGCATGTTCCTGAAATAGGCAAATTTTGGCAAGTTTGATCATCTGGATCGATTCTATATAGCTTCCTCAAGTTAAATTCATGTGCTTGAATTTTCAGGAATTTTTAACTCCAGAGCATCAGTTCTCGAGTTTCTAATTTTCTCAACTGAAAACTCTTTGCATGGTTAAGTAGAAGCCAGATTTTCGCATTTCTGACATTCTGGGTTGTCTTAGAATCTTTTTCTGGACAAAAACTATATCTCAGATTTTTCGCCGAAAATAACTCTTCAATAGGCTATTTTTAGCCTCAGCAGGCTATTTTTAGCTTTCCAGAAATCTTGTCAGAACATAGTCGAGTTCACAGTCAACGGGTGACTTTTTCAAAATGCAGTACACTCAGCTCGAATACAAGACCAAATTAGTCCTTACTCACGACTTCATCGGGACAGTTGAGACGAATCTTCACAAGGTGCTGCCAGAAGCAGTCTTAGATCCAGTCAAGATCAAAGATTCAATTACTCAGAACATTTAGCAGTCCGGGTTACTTGAGGCCGCTTCCATACCTATCTCCGCTCATTGTGTTGAGTTTGTGATGTCTTGTATTAAGCATTACAACTCTGCTACTCATGAGATAGTGTCAGTAGATGGACGAGTCATTTGCAGTCTCAAGCCTCTGGATGTTGAAAGAAGTTTTGGTATCCCTCAACACCCAAATAGTCTGGTTATTTCTATGGAGCAGTGTGAGCATGCATTCAACACTGATGTGGACAAGTGCCAAAGCAAGATGGCAGAATGATGGTTGAAGCAAGCGAAGAACAAATTGCCAAACAATGTGGGTCGTGGTGAGTACAAGGATGAATACACGATTCTAATCACACTCTTGAATCGTGTCTCAGGTCATTCACATGCAAATGTTTTCCAGCCTTGGATGTATTACATCATTGGTCTCATCATATCTGGGCAAGAGCATTATGATTGGGCATCCTTCATCAGCGATGTTCTCCACAAGCAGATCACCAGTTTCCTAGTTGCCCACGAGTTTCACATGTGTTCTTATCTCGTGTAATTGATTGCCTATCAGGGTCAGTTCCGAGGGTTAAACACTGTGGGCATTCTCAGTGTTCAAAAAGTCTATCACTATTATGATCAGCTTGAGTTCACTAAGGCTGAACATCACTTCAAGCGTGTTCTAGAGGCTTTCCTGACTTATACAGTGAGAAATTTGGACCGGGAGTTGCACGTTTGTATCTCGGTAATTGCTAGAGCAGCGATGGATGGTTGGGCAAATTGGTTCATTCAGTTCCCAACATACACTTATATCCGAGTATATGGATTTACAGGAAATCCAGCTATGCTTCCACGCTATCCTTCGGATAGAACGGTCTTTATGGAGTTCCTGAGGCAGTTACATGATGTTCATCGTCATTTACACCACAAGCATAAACTAGCTGCCAATTTTCCCTTTCAATTTGGAATATATTGGAGTAACACGGCAATTGATGCCAAAGTTGCAGGACAGGAGTTAGAGAGATATCATCTCAAGTATCTTGTTGAGGTACGTGCCTATGATCCTTGGGGTCATTACACAGCACATCTCGGTGGTCGCGCATATCATAAGCCTTCTATGGAAGACTATTGGGCCAATTGCGTGGATGAATTCGAGGTCCGCAGTCGTAGCTACGGCCGCTTCTCTCTCTCACAGATTTTTGTATTCTTGGCAGGAGATGTGAGAGGTTTATCAAATGATGAGGGAGAAGTCCTTCCTCAGTTTTTCAGAGAGCAGGTTGATACACAACCACTGCCAGTAGTTGATTGGTACGCCAAAGAGTACGCAACAGTAAAGGAGAGGTCAAGTAGAGTTATCCAGAACAATATACTTTACCTCGACAGCAAGAAGACCGGGAGGGTAAGTGTGCCTAGAGCAGAGCCGCCAGTGATGGATCCTTCGCTACCTTCCTCGTCAAAACCTAAGTAGAAGAAGAGTAACCCTCCCAAGAAAAGTGAAGTGCGAAACAGTTCAAAAGGCAAGGCGCTTGCCATTGATACACACACGGATCCTGTCAGACAGCCTATCACAGAGCCAGTTCAGAGTCCGCCAGTTCCTGAGATTCAGCCTCAAGTTCCGATACCAATTCCGGAGCAGTCACCAATCCTGATTCATATCGAATTGGATTTAGACTCCCCATCTCGCAGCAGTTCCTCTACATATTCACTCTCATCAGAGCCTCCTGTTGCTAGTACAGATCCTTCCAGTAGCATTTGTCGAGACCAATCTTGGATTGAAACGCAACTGGGAAGGAAGAGGAGGCAGCCATCCTATGTCCTTAATCATTCAGACTTTGATCAGGTTTACCAGGATGCGCCAAACAAGATGATCAAGAATATGGTCCACGTGGAGAGGAATACTGCTATACCTCCACAGGGGAAGAATTTGGAAGAGTTGGAATCTCAGGACTTCGAGGTTATCACAGTCAACCTTGGTCGTAGCATACGCCAGACTCAGGTTGATATCCTACAGGTTGCTATAGACAGCGCCAGGGATAGAATGCTGAAGGACGGAAAAGACAAGGCAGCCCTCAAGGCTGAAATCAAACAGCTTCGTCAGTACATTTCTAGCCTTGTACACAGGTCAGATGTTACCGCCACGCTCCTGCCGATGCTTGAGCCTCCAGCAGAACAGGGCCAACATAATCATTTGGTTGCATACAGCAAGCGTTTGGAGGAATGGGAGGAGTTCATTGCTAGAGGCCGTTCCATGCTTACAGAGCTATATCAGTTGCAGTACGATGCATGAGAACTCTGTCTACGTCTCCAGGATAAGGAGCGAGACATGGCAATTAGTAGACCCCGGGACGAGATTATGATTGCTCACCTGAGTGTGGCATATGAATCAGTCACAGATGCAGAGGATAAAGAGGCTATCTACTCTTGGAAAACACAATTGGTTTTCAAGGTAAAGATAGAGGAGACTATGGCATCAAAGTTGGCTAAGAGTAGAGAACACGTTACTAGTGCACTCCGGTTTGTGAGGACTATTAAATTTAATGAACAGATTTGAATGCACAGAAATTAATTTAAAAACAACACAGTACACAACAGATACCCTGGGAAAACCCTCCTCTTGAGGGAGAAAAACCCAGCCAATAATATCTCTTATATTAATGAATCACAATGAAAAAAATCCTTTACAATAGAGGCCGATAATGAGGCCAAGTGAATGCACAATAGTCTGATTCTCACACAGCAATACAATAATGAAGAATTCAAACTTTGATAACAAATTGACTAAACTGCTTTGCTCTTTTCCTCTTATTCGCACCTTAGACTGGAGATAGAACAATTGTAGAATGGATGATGAATGAGAGAAACTCATCGAATATAAATACAAGAGTGGAGAGGAGATGCGCCTCTTCATGAATCTCCAAGTCGGCCTCCAATAATAATAAATGATGTTTATTCATAGAAAGTCGCGCCTAGAGGAAAATCGTAATTTCTGGAGAGAGAGGTCAGCCTCATACAATGCAACTCTTTATTAATAAAAATCGTGCCTCTCTATGCATATAAATTAAATAGCCTCTTAGCTATTATTTAATTTATCAAGTAAAGTAAAGGAGATGGCTAGAAGTAATGACCGAAGCTGTACAATAACATCAACACTCCCTCTCAGCTAGGGAGAGTACTTCCAGCTGCACAAGACATATCACCTCAACGTGATGTTTACCACAATGGCTACAACCAAAAGTGGAAAAGAAGAATATCACCTCATCGTGATATTAGATATCGCCTCAACACAATATCAACCATAATGGCTACAACCATGCTATGGTGTGTACAAGTGTTCATCACTTGCATGATGTTGTCACCTCAACATGACTTTCACCATGGCTCTCCCAAAGGGTGAAACACAAGTACAAGATGTGTCATGGAGTCACACACATGACATCCACCATGACTCTCTCAGAGGGTGGAAACAAGGGCTTTCACCTCAAATCTCAAAGAGAAATGCATTAACAAGGGCTTGCACCTCAAATCTCTCTCAAAGAGAAATGCATTAACAAGGGGTTTCACCTCAAACTTCTCTCACAGAGAAGAACTCATTAATCAAGGGATTTCACCTCGAACTTTTCTCACAGAGAAGAACTCATTAAATAGGCTCACTGATACTGAGACTCTTTCTCAATTAAGGCTGGATTCTCCACCATACCAAGCTTATCTCGAAAGTACACAAACTTGATTCTGGAGAGAGGCTTGGTGAGAATGTCTGTCGTTTGCTCATCAGTGCTGATATACCTCAACTGTATAGCCTTCCACAGTACCATATCTCTAATATAGTGGTACTTGATCTCAACATGCTTGGTTCTGTCATGAAACACAAGATTGACAGAAAGCTTCACGCAACTCTCGTTATCACAATGAATGATAGTAGGCTCCATTGATTGTCCAAACAATCCTGCAAGGAGCTTACGAAGCAACACTGCTTCCCGAGCTGCCATACAAGCTGCAATATACTCTGCCTCTGTTGTACACAATGCCACAGATGACTGCTTCCTGCTACACTAGGATATCATAGCAGAACCCAAACTGAAGCAACAACCAGAGGTACTCTTCTGATCGGTGACACACCCTGCCCAATCAGAATCAGTATAGCCATGCAACTCCAAGTCTGCATCTAAAGAGTATCTCAACCCATATCCAACTGTGCCTCGCAAGTATCTCAGAATATTTTTAGCTACAACAAGATGTATCTGTCTTGGTTCACACATGAACTGACTAAGTGCACTCACAGCATAACAGATATCTGGTCTAGTGTTAACTAGATACATCAAGGACCCGATCAACTGTTTGTACAATGTAGGATCCACCAAGTCTGAACTAGCTGCAGCCTCCTTTAATTTATGTAGGTTGGTCTCCATGGGTGTAGACATGGATTTGCAATCCATCATGCCAAACCTCTTAAGTATGTCAATGGTGTACTTCCCTTGACTTAGAATCATCTCATTTGGTTTCTGCCAGACTTCTAAGCCAAGGAAGTAATGCATGAGCCCAAGGTCCTTCATCTCAAATTTTGAAGCCAACTCCTTCTTACACTTGAGAATAAGGTGATCTTCTCTAGTAAGAATCAAATCATCAACATAAAGGACCAAAATTAAAGCTTCACCATCAATTACCTTGAAGTAGAGATTAGAGTCGGCATCATTCTTCAAGAAGCCCAAACTTGACAGCTAACGATCAATCCTTTCGTACCATGCGCGAGGAGCCCGCTTAAGACCATACAGGGCCTTCTTTAGCTTGCAAACATGAGACTCCTTCCCATGAACCTCAAATCCATCAGGTTGCTCGATATAAACTTCTTCCTCAATCACACCATTCAGAAACGCTGTCTTCACATCCATCTGATGAATCTTCCATCCTCTAGATGCAGCAATGGCAATGATGGTTCTAACAGAAGTATAGCGAGCAACAGGAGCAAATGTTTCTTCATAATCAACTCCCTCTTTCTGAGAAAACTCACGAGCCACAAATCTTGCCTTGTACTTCTCAATGTTCTCTGCAGCATGCTTGATCTTGACGAGCCATTTTGAAGATACCACAGACTTGCCCTCGGGTCTAGGAACAATGTCCCAAACATCATTCTTGAGAATTGATTGGTACTCCTCTGCCATAGCATCTCTCCAAACCTGTTGACTAGATGCTTCCTCAACACAGGTAGGCTCGGATTCAATAATCTGACTCATTAAGGCAACATAATTGGAGAACTTATGTGGCCTTTTACTTTCTCTGAATGTGCCTCTAGGAGCTGCAAAACTTTCAACCTCTTGCATAGTACGCCTGGCCCATAGAGGTCTCTTTCTCCCAATAACAATGTCAGTAGGCCCATCAGTAGGTTCCAAGGGTTCAACAGGATCAATATCTTCTTTTGGTTCTGAAGTCTCCCTCTGAATCTCAGGAGTATGGTCAACTTCCATATCCTGAGGAGACTCTTCATTATCGATCTCCATATGAATGCCCCTGGATCTCCTGAATGCAACATCTTCCTCGAATGTGACATTCCCTACTGATCTCGATCAACTTTTGTCCTGGAATGTATCCTGTAGGCTTTTGATGTCTCACTGTAGCCAACAAATATTCCCTTCTTGCCGGAAGGCTCCAACTTTGTTCTCTTTTCCTTTGGAACATGAACATAGACAGGACATCCAAAGATCCTCAAATCACTGACTTCAGGCTTCTTTCCTGTAAAGGCTTCTTCCGGAGTCATATTCTCCAAGACCTTGTGAGGACTTTTGTTCTAAACATATACAGCCGTCCTGGAAGCTTCTGCCCATAAGAAGGTTTGCAAATCTTGGTCATGGATCATGGCCTTCGCTGCTTCCACAATCGTCCTGTTCTTTCTTTCTGCAACACCATTCTGTTGAGGATTATAGGGGACACAGAACTCCCTCTTAATCCCTGCATCAATACAAAAATCTCTAAAGCTGCCAGAGTGTATTCTCCACCATTATTTGATCTGAGGACCTTGATTCTTTTACCAAAAAGATTCTCTACCAAGGCTTTGAACTCCTTAAACCTTCCTAACAATTCCTCAGACTCTTTAGTTTTCAAAAAATAAATCCAAGACTTTCTAGAGTGGTCATCAATAAACAAAACATAATACAAAAATCCACTCGAAGACGGAACAGACATAGGTCCACATAAATCAGAATGAATAAGGTCTAAAATGCACTTAAATCTATTTTCTCTACTATGAAAAGGAGCTTTTATATTCTTACCTAATGCACAACCTTTGCAAGTTCCTTCATGCTCCTGATTGAACTTAGGAAGACCCAACACCATCTTCTCCATGATAGGTAAGGCTCGGAAGTGTAGGTGAGCCAATCTCTGATGCCAAAGATCACATAGACTTGAAGAATCATGGACCAACACTTGTAGAGGACGCGTGCAAAGCCTATAAAGACTTTCATGTCTAACTCCAATTACTTGAGCATCCTTGAAGCTAGAATTCTCCATCCACACAAGTACTTTGCCTTTGGAGAAGGCAACTTGATATCCTTTATCTTCTAAGGCTGAAATTGAAAGGAGATTGCGCTTGATTCCTGGAACATAAAGGACATTGCTCAACTGAAGTGTGATGCCGGAATTCAAATGAAGTGTAGAGGTCCCAATCCCTTTTACGAAGTAGCTAGCATCATCTCCAATGATGACTTGTTCGGAAGAATCTCTCTCCACCAAGCTTGATAAGTGCTCCTTAAAACCAGTGATGTGTCTAGAAGCACCACTGTCGATCAGCCAGGTGTTGGTGTCGGTAGGTACACTGCTTGACAATGCCGAGTAGAACAAATATTCACTTGAATCCTTTTGCGGAGAAGCATCATCAACATCTGCAACGGTGGCTTGTTGCTTAGGTCTAGTTGGACAATGCTTCGCGAAGTGGCCAAACTTATCACACCTAAAGCATTGGATCTTGGACAAATCTCTCTTTTTCTTGGAAGGGGGAGCACCATCATTTCCTTTATCTCGATTCCTCTTGAAGAATCCTTTCTTTCCATCTTTTCCCTTCTTCTTCGAAGCTTGGGAGGCGAGAACATGAATATCTTCATTAGATGAACTTTGACCAACGCCTCTAGCCACCAATCTTGACTCTTCTTGAATGCAGTCGGCCCTCAAGCGATCGAACTTCAGAAGTTTGGATCTTGCACTAATTCCTTGAATGTAGGACTCCCATGATAATGGCAAACCATTGAGAGCAAGCATCGTCAAGTCTTTATCATCGACCACATGACCAATTGTAGAGAGTTGATCTCTCAATTCTGAAATCCTCAAGAAGTAGGCAATCACTGTTTCTCCTTTCGCCATCTTCACATGGTGAAGTTGTTGCTTCAGCGCAAGTGCCCGGCTAGTGTTGTTGATTTCGTACATCTCCTCTAATGTCTTGAACATCTCCCTTGCAGTCTTCAACTTGGAGACAATCGGAACAATATGGTCTTTGACGGAATCAACCAACAACTTCTTTGCCTTGATGTCTTTCTTCCTCCATTGCAACTTCTCTTCTTCCTCTTCAAGTTCGGGAACTTTGGTCTCCACAAACTCAGCCAAATCATTCTCTTCTAAGGTGAGCATTATCCTAAACCTCCATGATGTATAGTTGGATGCTCTCTCGAGTCTATCCTCGATCTTTAATCCGTTCACCATCTTGATTGAGGTAGAGATAGACAAAGAATTAAGACGAAGAGAATGGAGTATCGCTGTAGTATCAAATCTAATCACGATCTTCTCAAACCCGCTCTGATACCATGTTAAATTTAATGAACAGATTTGAATGCACAGAAATTAATTTAAAAACAACACAGTACACAACAGATACCCTGGGAAAACCCTCCTCTTGAGGGAGAAAAACCCAGCCAATAATATCTCTTATATTAATGAATCACAATGAAAAAAATCCTTTACAATAGAGGCCGATAATGAGGCCAAGTGAATGCACAATAGTCTGATTCTCACACAGCAATACAATAATGAAGAATTCAAACTTTGATAACAGATTGACTAAACTGCTCTGCTCTTTTCCTCTTATTCGCACCTTAGACTGGAGATAGAACAATTGTAGAATGGATGATGAATGAGAGAAACTCATCGAATATAAATACAAGAGTGGAGAGGAGATGCACCTCTTCAAGAATCTCCAAGTCGGCCTCCAATAATAATAAATGATGTTTATTCATAGAAAGTCGCGCCTAGAGGAAAATCGTAATTTCTGGAGAGAGAGGTCGGCCTCATACAATGCAACTCTTTATTAATAAAAATCGTGCCTCTTGATGCATATAAATTAAATAGCCTCTTAGCTATTATTTAATTTATCAAGTAAAGTAAAGGAGATGGCTGGAAGTAATGACCGAAGCTATACAATAACATCAACAAGGACTTTAGTATCTCGCTTACCGTGTCGATATCAGATTGAGGGTGGTGCATATGTTGAGCTTACTGATGTGAAGTCAGAGCTCCAAGCACTCATTCATACTATTTTCAGTGGGGAGACCGTTGGCTGTAAGATTAATCAGCTTACAATCATGTCGGCATTGTTTGATGAAGCAACCAGGAGCAAAGGTGAATTTTAGTCCTAGATCACAGACGGTGAGGACATGCTACACAAACATAGCATACTTCGGCTGAGTATCAGAGCTCCAGACAGTGATGCAGTTAACAATCTCGTTGAGGGATTGGTTGCTCGAGATCACGATCAGTAGACTTCAGTTCCCACCTCTCAAGATAGACATTACACACAGGAGTTAAACTTAGTGTTATCTTTCCAAGTTAACTCGCTATCTCATCTCATGCATATCTATTCTGGGATTAGCTTTATTCACTTGGAGTTGTATTTAGGGTTTACGTTAACTGACGGTAGTGTTCCAGTTAACTTGCTTTCAATAAGGACGTGCATGCTTGCACATTGTCCACTTAGATTAATTGTATCGGTTAACTGATGGTAGCTTTCCAGTTAACTGTATAGTTTGCTTTATTAGGGTTTAGCAATAATCTTGCATGCATTGCAAGACTGTAGTTGACTCAAGGTGATTTTAGGGTTCCCTACACCTTTTAATGTCTATAAATAAGAGCTTTTGCTCATTTGTACATAAATTTTGCGTGATAGCATACATGTTGTGCCCACCTTGCCTGTAGTATTGCTATTATTGTATTTGTTCAAGAACTTTTGCACAGGAGAGAAATATGTTGTGGCTACCTTGCCTTCAATATTGCTCGTTCTGTATTTGTTCATGAGTATTTACTATTATGATGAATTGTTATGCCACTTGGGTTTCATGCAATTATGATGGTGAATTCTTGCTTTAGTTAGATATAGTGGCTAGTTTGATTGTAGATTGTATGCGTGTCTCGCCTATGCAATTTATTGTCCTAGTTGGCTATCCTTCATGTTTTGCGTTCAATAAACTCGTTCAGATTGAGCTGATAGATGTGCCACCTTGCCTTCAAGTTGAGAATTTGTACTTGGTTATCGTGTGATGTGTGTGAATAATAAACTTATTCAGATTGAGTTGATAGTTGTGCCACCTTGCCTTCAAGTTGAGAATCTGTACTGGTTTATCGTGTGTTGTCGTTTCCAATAAGCTTCAGACAAGCAGATAGTTGTGCCACCTTGCCTTCATGTTGTGAGTCTGACCGGCTTATCGTCAGATAATCATTCCCGCTTCCTCATGCTCTGAATTCTTGAGGGGATTGGATAGTTAAGTTACTTAGTTTTGTGTGTTGTAGTTAAGTCTTGCGAAACCAGAAAATACTTAGCTGCAACGTATATAGTTTTCTTGAAAGCCTTGTACCTCTTACAGCTGAGACAAAAAGACAGGATATAGTTTAGTTTATTTTCCTTTTCAAGCATTTTTGTTAAGCACAATGAGGGAGCTTCCCCTCCTAATTTGAAGAGCACTCATTGCGTAGTGTGCATAGTTGTCCGTACCAACTTGCACTCCAAAGGTGTTAGTTGTTACACCAACAATTTACAATCATCAAATCTGATCATGCCTATGTTTTATAAATAAATAAATATTCACAAAAGTAATTGCTCAAGGCATCGATTCCTAACTAATACTAACCAAACAAACAAGTAGCCATTACTAAGGTAATCGCAAGACTCACACCAATCAGGATTATAGTGGTTGAAAAAGGAAAGTGAAACCAAGGATCACAAGTCTCCTGAAACAGCATAGCAGTTTGAAATGACATGACTCCTAAAGGCAGCGATTGGGGAAGATAACTGTTCAAAAGACACCACTGATTGAAGGGGTGTAACAACTCTTAGGATCGCAAGGTATTTAAAGAGACTCATAGTCATTTAAGAAGACATCGAATAGAAAGAGGAATAGATTCTGAAAAAGGAATCCTTTAATAAAGGATATTCTCTAAAATCTGATCATCAAGATATACAGCAAATCATGTGTCTATCATAGTTATTTTATATCCTTATATGTTTGGTTATTTATATTTATTATTATTCTTATGATAGGCTTTCTCTTAACTGTTGTATGCAGTTATACATGTATATATATTCTATTATTTATGTTTATTATTCTTGTAGTATGATATATCTTACTATTGTATGCAATTATATATGTATTATTCTTGTAGTATGCTATTGCATGCAATCATATATGTATTTATATGAAATATGTATATATATGTAGAGTATACAATAATGATGCTTGCTGTAATTATGATCTTAATATAAAAATGAAGAGATTATATATATGTGCGTGTGTGTGCGTCTTTAACCTATGATCAATCAAGTGTAATATAAAAATGAAGAGATTATATATATGTGTGTGTGTGTCTCTCTCTCTCTTTAACCTATGATCAATCAAGTGTAATGTTGAAGGAAGCAAGTTAGGAGGATGCAATCTATGGGCTCCCCCATGCTAAGTAGCCCACCTCAAGGGTGGAATTGTCTTGGTCGGACGTTCCTGCCGCTTGGGGCCAAGGGGTGGGTTGTCTTGATCAGACGCTCATGCTCTTGGGCTTAGATGGGTTGAGTAGTTTATATGCACCCCTTTCAAGGCTTTCCTATCAAGCCAAACTATGATTGATTGTTAGAATGGATTCAAGGAATTGCAAGTATAAGAGGATGGACAAGATAGCATGGATAGGGAAAGCAGATACAAGTGTATCCACTAAGTAGCCCACCTCAAGGGTTGAGTTGTCTTGGTCGAACGCTCGTGCTCTTGGGCTTCGATGGATAGCTTCAGGCGGACTTATCCTACTTCTCATCCAAGTCCTGTTATGAATAAAACTTCCACTATGCATTATGGATATGGGTAATTAGATAGTCATGAAATAATTAGGTATCTTGTATAACTTAATAGATAAGGCATTTATTATGTTCTGATCATATGAATTATATTTCCAAGACCTAAACCAAGATTTATCTCGCTTGAAGCATTTAAGTGGTAAGTTATAACCCTAACTACATTAAGCTTGTGATTCTAGGACAAGATTTAGGGTTATCCCAAAAGGGGACATTATAGCATCTCCCTGGAAGACACCAAATTTAACAGGCTCCTCATCTTCAGTGTTGATGAGTTGTTCCCCCCTCATAGGAGGAGACCTAGTTTCCATCTCGTCGCTACCAAAATTTGGCATAGCCATTTTCCTTGTTTGCCCTCTTTTGTGCTTCTTTTTCCTCGCATACACTTGTAAAGGTTTGTGAAGGATTAGCAAGCACTTGCATTTGAAGTAAGTTGTAGCTCCTTTTATAGATTGCTCAAGGTGCCTAGGGCTCTTGCATTTCTGGATAGCCATGACAACAGTAATCCCAATGCAATATTGTTGGGGCGCAATGACCTCATAAACTGATTTTAGTTCTTCCAAGAATATTTGTGAAATCTATGCCCAAGCCATGCCACCAAAATATCACTGAAATCAATGCCCTTATGAATATGAGGTTATGATGTAGGATAGGAGGGGAAAGTCCTAAGTGGTGCCACAAAAAGGGGTCTGACCCCTTGATCTGACCATGGTGTTTGATGTGAAGCTCATACAAAAGCAATTTATCAAGATCCACAATAGCTCTCCCCCTAAGCCCATTTGCTAAGTTACCAGTTTGGTTTTTGGTTTCGGTTCGAGTTCGAGAACCCAGTTTGTTGGTTCGAGAAAAATATTTTTTGGGGTTGGGTTTGTTTTGGGTTTGGTAATACAAAAACATATAAAAATCATAAATATATACATATTTGCGGCAATAATTAAGTTCAGAATACACCACCATATTATTAATCAAATAACATAGCAAAAATACACCACCACTTTATACTCAAATGTCATGATATAGAATTATAAATTAAAGATCAAACTTCAAACATAAAAATGTTAAGTGTTTACAATCGGCCATTAATAATTAGTGATCATTGATCAATCTAAATCATATGGGTCATCAAAAAAAGCAACATCATCAGCATCATTAGATGCTACATTTTGTGTAGAACCACAAATAGCATCAGTGGCACTCGCACAAGCACTACCACTAGCACTGACACTACCACTCTCATGCTCAATAGTTGCTTCAGGCTGATAGTCATCATCAATATCAAGTGCAGCTAAGTGACTTGTGGAAGCATCCAAGTCAAGCTGCTCTGGCTCAATATCCCACCTCCTTGTGTCTCCTTTGTAGGAACTTTGCTTTTGTGTAAGGAGGCGCAAGTTTGGATGCACATACACCAAGTCCTCTGCCATTTTTGAATGTAGCCTATTGCGTTTTATTGAGTGGATAAAGGAGTATGTGCTCCAATTCCTCTCAAAAGAAGATGAACTAGCAACCTATTAAGACCAAATTAAATAGTTAAGAGTTACAAAATTTAGGGTTAGAGGGAATAAAAGTCTTTAAAAGTCAACAAAAAGTCAAAAAATTAATTAAAAAATTGCAAAAACACATTGAAAAAGTCTGCCTGGGCACAAATTCTACTTGGGTTTGAACCGGGTTCGAAAAAAACAGACCCTGGCTGGACCCACAATCAGGGTTTCGAACCCTAGTCAAACCCACAATGAGAAATCTGAACCCAGGGTGTGTTTGCATCGAACCGAACCCGGGCTTCATACTGGGCGAACCAGTAACATAGCCCATTTGCCATGATGAGCTGACTGGCCCTTTTTATCATCTCCTTTGTCATCCATGATTAAGATGATCAAATAAAGTTGGCAGCATTAAAATCCATGTACTTGATAGGTAGTAAAAATGAAAAATGTTGATGTATCTATTACACTCTGCATTTTGTTAGGGTTTTGTGAACATAATCAAGGGTTTATTCAAACTCCTAAAACCCTAAACCCTTGGCTTATACTTATGTGCCCTAACGTTCTAATTTGACATTGACAAGCTAAGCTTGTTGAATTTATTTAAGTCATTTTCTCATGACTCGGGCTACGTTTTACCAGGCACTTAATTTGTTTGACCGATCACGCCTTTGCCTTTGAATATTTAAATCTGCATTTATCCGTTGGCAAGTATATGCTTCTTTAGTGGTCCCTACCCATATCCACATGGCACCATTTGACTAGTCACTAGAGCACACTTGCTCTTCATAGCACGCACTCTCTTTTTGTGTCAAATTATAAGCTTGTGCTACCACACTATTCTAACACATGTATTCATTTCCTATCCCTTTTTTGGCAACAACAAGATTTGCGGGGCCATTGTATGATAATGTTTGTATTATGATTGAAACACATTAGCTCTTTGTAGCACAAAATTGAAAACATCCTCCTAATTTAAGTTACACTCATGCACTCTAAAGCCATGTGCCTTCTCCTCGACTAACTGTGTTAACAACATTGCCAATAGGACCACCATATGACAAGTGTCGTCTTCTTGATGCAACGCAACAATTCCTTGTAGCATGGTTTTGAAATGTTCCCTCGAGTTGAGTTTGCACTAATGTGCTATGATGACATTTGTCATCTAGCTAGACTGGGCTCAGGTCTCTTTGGTCCTCATTAGGCTTGTGGCTGCAATCGAGTAGTCAAATAAGTGTATGTCAAATGTCACATTCCAATTTTAGCGTGACATTCCTTTGTAGCATAGATTTTATAAAGCAAGATTTCATGAAACTACAGCATTGCAACACAAGGCTTCCATGATTTCCAAGTGCATCAATGTGGTTTCTCTACATCTGAACTCAAGTATTTGTTGTGAGGCCCATCTCATGTCTCTAAAGCACTTTTACAAGTGTCAAAGTGCTAGTGCAGCGCAATTCCTTTTCATAATGCAACTTTGGTAGTTGCCATTTCAAATGATTTTGCACTAATGTCTCGAAATGTGCTAGTCATTGATCAAGGTTCTTTTGAAAAGAGATTGATGGTCCAAGTTTAAATCTATAAAATGGCTCGCAGGAGGCATTGTTGGTTCACTTTTATCAACATTAGTGACCAAAAGCGACAATTTTTTGTTGTTCCTTTAAGAATTCCAATTGCAATTGATTGAAATCATTTCTAAAGTCATTAGAGTGAAAATTGCAAAGGAGCAAGTTGTGGTGTTCTCTATGTTGTGAATTTGAAGTTAGGGTTTTCAGATGCAATGAACTAGTAAGTTGGTTTTCTTCTCTCTGTTGCAATGAAAACATGCAAATTGTTAGGATTTCGTAGGTAGAATAGTTTTATCTAACTTTTTGAAAACCCTAGTTTCCGATTATTGTTAAAAAAAACCTAAAATGACTTAAGGAATCCCTTAGAACAGTTAAAAAAAAGGGGCTTGAGCAAGATTTGCATAGTCAACTTCTTAGCTCCTCTAAAAGAGCAAGACACACCCAAGGCACTAGGATTCTATCTGATAGGATCTAGGATAAAGCCATATCAATGAGAGACGCAGTAATTCCCATGCAGGGATGGGATTTATTCAAATACTATCACAGAAGAAGCAATGCAGATCGTCCTATCTCCAACATATGAAGTTGTGATTTGGGGAAGCTAGTAGTACCCAATGTTTTCATCAATGTAGAATTAATCAGAGCAATATGTAGCATGTACAATGAGAAAACAAGAACCCTCTACAATTTTAAGGGGGAGGAATGGATGGTCTTAAACAGAGAATTGATTTGTGGGGTCTTCAAACTCAATCTCACTATCAATGTCCCAATAAATTTTGACGAATTGAACAGAGAATATAGCAAAGACAGGTTCAACTACAAAGTCAGATGGCTATCACATCACACAAAGAGGGGCCCTAAAAGGAAAATGGTATCATTTGGTAAAGATGAAATGGAGCAATTCAATGTAGATAGATTTGAAGACTATTTCATCAAGACCTATTATGCTTTGTGTCAAGTACTAGCAATTGATCTTAAAACCCAGATGCCAATTCACTTGATGATGATAGCTGTTGATATTCAACACAAGGACGTGAACAAAGATTTTGATTATGCTTCCTATATTGCTAAGGGCATCCATAAGGAGTTGGTGGCCTTAAAGGGTGACGATAGGATTCTATACTTCAAGTGGTATTCCATGTTATGCCATATTTTTCTGTAATATGAGAAGAAAGTCTAGAACAAAGCTTTGTAGTTAGAGTTACAGAATCCTGAGGAAATCCAATGCCAATTTAAGGGCAAACTCACACCTGGGATATGCACTGCCAGTCTTCAAACTATGTTTTGTTTGAAGAACATTTTGTTCAAGTAGTGCTGAGGTATTTGGGATATCAATGCAGCAAACTATTAGAAAATGTGATGAGATTCTTAAGGCCAAAGGATAAGCTCCCAGATAAAGGCTCGAAGCATAATTGGGGTGACTGTTTTTTGCATTCTAACACAACTATGATTAGGGTTTATGGTGCAGCTGTGGAACCCCATATTTTTCCAAGATATGTCCCAGATAGGATTGAATTTATCGAAATCATGTGGTAGTTAAATAAATCAGATAAGCTGCATCTCAAAGCACACAAGAAAGGCTCATTTTTCCCACCCTCAATTGTATTTTCTGACTTCACCATTACTTCAAAGGAGAGATTGAAGTTATTGGCTCAGAAATTGCAGGCTTATAGAATGAAGGTTGATAATAAAAGAAATTGTCACCCAAAGCATTTTATCGATCAAGTTAGAAGAGGGATTGGGAAGTCCTCATTCTACCATGACGTTCATGAGCAGGAAGACTTGATAAGAAATTGTGTTTCTGCAGTTGAGGTCCAAGCCAAGGAAGACAAATGGCTAGAAATTTTGGTAGAAGAAATAAAAAGAAAGAGAAGAGATCCCAACTATAAGGGGGCATTTTTGGAAAATGAAGACCCCATTACCAGAATGCAAAAAACGTTAGATGAGGTTGATATCCTTGGTTTTAGGACACCTGCACCAACTGCCAGAGTAACTAAACAGAGCATACATTAGTAGGAATGGGAGGTTGAACAACCAATTGTGATGGGTGCAAAGACTGCATCTTCTCAACCAGGATTAGAGCATCAAGAGAGGATTCAATCATTGGTTGATTACTCTATAACAAAGGAAGAAGTAGGAGAGAATATAATTGATGTTGAGTAACTGCAACAAGTCATTGCTTCTCCTCAAAGAATGCAAATAGATGTTGCTCCCCCAAAAAGCATGATGATAGGCCTTGGGGAAGGAGGTGACATTATAAATGATGTGAGGGCTCTAGCTTGCACTAAATTCCTATCTGATAGTGATTTTGTAAAATCCAAGGAATTCAAAGGTCTTCTTATCAAAAAGAAAACAAAGATCTTCTTGCAAAAGCTAAATAAGGAGAAGGCTCAAGTGAGTGAAGATGAAATAAAAGAAGTGACTAAGAAGATTATGCAAGAAGCTGAATTTCATGTCAACATAACCCCTGAAGAAGGATGAAGGCGAGTAAAAGAAAGTAGTAAAAGAAAGTGGATAATTATATTGCCTGGATGGGATATAGCATCAGCAATCGCCTTAAGACACAATTAGAAGGCAAGACACTGATGAAGATGTACTGACCTCAAAGGACCAAGCTAAATATTTGTACTTTGGGTCAAGGTTCGGAACAAAATTCGACACTTTGGCAATTTGGGAAATAGTCCCAAAAACAGGAAGCCTAAAGTGGCTAGAGACATCAATGAGCTAACAAAGAACCTGGTTGTTAGGAGATTAAGTGATACAACAGCTCCTCAAGCTATATCTTTGGTGGTAAGCATAGCCCTGTTTAGTGAGGCAGCAGCTAAAAAGTTGCAATCTGATTTTGAAAAGTTGCAAAGGGACTACATCAAGCTGATGCAGGAATACTGAAAAGTACAACCCTTGATTCCCCCTCCACAAAGCATAACATCTTGCAACTCCTCAAGCCAACTCAGGAGATATGTCCCAGAAGAGTAAAGATAGTTTCATGCTTAGAATTGCAGAATTAAAGGAGCAACTAAAGCAAAGCAAAGAGGTAGAAAAAGCAACAAAGGAGGAAGGTAAGAAAAACCTAGTTAATCTAGTCAAACGACCTTTCGGGGCACAGATTGTCATGTATTTTGCATAAGTTAGATGACACATGGGCTAATTACAATAATATGAAGAAAGCATATATTAGCCATGTAAATAATGATGTAAATTTGAAAGATATCTTAAGTACATGTATTCCACGTGCGCCATTGATGCAAGGGACCTTCAGCAATGCAAAATTTGATCCAAGTGACCCTGCAGAGCTATCAAGTACACAAGAGGTGATGGGCTTGATATCTGACATCAACCTTTCAAAATAAGTTGGACACCAGTTGAAAGAGAAATTAAATTCTTTTGAAGCTTTGGAAGAGATTCCGATGCCCAAAATTTTGGATGGTAACGGTGAGGTAAAAATACTAGATAGCTAGAGATCAGATTTTAGTAACATTTTTCCTACTTTAAGTGCATCAATATTTGCAGGTGAAGAAGTGGACTCAGTTTTGTGTAACACTAGTTTAGATAAATTGCTGAAGTTAGATTCAGGGCTTGATAGATTTAATTAGAGACTAAAGCAATATTGGATGCAAGCTAAGTAGCTTACACAAACAAGGTTGAAAAGGTTTTGGCATATAATTGGCCTAGAAAAGAAGTGTATGCATCATGGTTGGAAAAATACAATGGGTAAAATTGATTTTGCTAGGTCATTATGATTCTCCAACATGTTTTTAGCATAATGAGGTCGAGTTCACATGTATTCTTCTACAATAGAATCAACAAAGTTTTGGTTCAAGTGGTTGAAAGGTTTCCCAATTGTTATTGGTTGTTACACCCTTTATGTTTCAATAGGTTCAAGGTTGTCAAATGTAAGAAGTGACAAGTGGGATTGGCCAACGAGCTTGCACACTCATCTCACCTTTAAAAGGGAATTTCTAATTCATTGTAAAGGGTTCTGAGAAATTGTATTTTGGGTGAAATGTAATAGTCAGTTTGGTCTATGAGAGGAAAAGGTTTTGTGTCTGAATCTCTACAAATCTTTTGTGTTGATGTTATAGCGGCGGGTGTTATCCTTCACCTGATTTAAATAATAAATATTAATATTAAAATAAATAAAGCCAGCGGCTACTTATTTATTTGAGGCCGACCCAAGTGAAGTGGCGCCTCTCTTCAAATTGTAATTTATATTTTATTTTATGGAGACCAACTAAACCAAGAATTGCATTGAATAAAGAGACGTATTGTTTCATGAAGAGGTCGACTTCTTGTAAAAGACGTCTCACTTTGAATAAGGCCGACTTTTCATGAAGAGTCACTTCGATATGTATAAATACAAGACTTCTCACTTCCATTTGGCATCCAATAATAATCAAGAGACAAGTTCGCATAAATTCTGAGAGGAATTCGCTATCTTCAACAGATCGAATTATTGCTTCAAGGAGATCGACATTGTGAGAAGTCATTATTGATTATTCAATTTGCATCTAGAGAGGTGCTGACATAATTACATCAGATCGGCCTAGAGGTTGGCCAAATTGTAAAGCATATTGCTGCTATTTTATTCAATATATAAGTGATATATTGTTGTTGGGTTTTATCTCCCTCAAGAAGGAGGGTTTTCCCAGGGTATATGTTGTGTTCTATTGCTTAGTTTTGTTTTATTTCTGCTTAATTCAATTCTGGTCATAAAATTAACATGGTATCAGAGCTGGTTTAAGCAAGATCAAGATCAGATTTGTTTAAGCAGCGAAATCTTCTTCTCTTCTTCTCATCTAAGGGAGTCTATCTTAGCTTTGAAAATGGTGTGTTGGCGTAAAATCTAACACCTCTGGAGTGCAGGTTTGTACGGACAGCTATACACACTGCGTAATGAGTGCTCTTCAAATTAGGAGGGGAAGCTCCCTCGTTGTGCTGGAATACATAAAAAAAGAAAAGTAATCTAAGTCCTATCTTTTTGTTCTCAGCTGGAAGAGGCACAAGGTTAAGAAAACCAAGAACGTTGCAGCTAAGGATTTTCTGGTTTCGCAGATCATTAACTACAACTAAGCTAACTACTTTAAATCTATCCAGTTTCCTCAAGAAAACAGAGCATGAGGAAATGGAGCAGGGTTTGACTATCGGACGATAAACGAGTTTAGATTCTCTACTTGAAGGCAAGGTGGCGCATCTATCATCTCAATCTAAACAAGCTTATTGGGCACAAACAGATTTAAGAATTTACCATGACAATCTTATGAAACCCTATGTGGCATAACACTTGATCGAAATAGTAAAGACTTCACAAACAGCTTTATCACCACAATCTCACGAAACCCTATGTGGCATAACCCTTGATTATAATGATAAAGATTCACAAAACAGATTTATCACCGTAATTTCTCGAAACCCTGTGTGGCATAACGATTGATCACAATGGTAAATATACATAAAACAGATTTATCATCTCAATCTCTTGAAACCCTATGTGGCATAACAATTGACCTCAATGGTAAATATGCACAAAACAGAAAGAATTCACCATTACAATCTCTTGAAACCCTATGTGGCATAACAATTAATCGTAATAGCGAAGACACATGAACAAATACCAAAAGAGCAATATTGAGGGCAAGGTAGGCGCAAAGATATATTTCTCTCAAGCAAAAGTTATTTACAAATGAGCAAAAGCTCTTTATTTATATTATACATCAAGGTGTAGGAACCCTAAAAATCACCTTGAGTCATCTATGCTCTTGCAATGCATACAAGATTTATTGCTAAGCCCTAACAAAGCAAACTATACAGTTAACTGGAAAACTACCATCAGTTAACCGAACATCTAATCTAAAAATGGACAATTGTGCAAGCATGCACGCCCTTATTGAAAGCATGTTAACTGGAACACTACCATCAGTTAACGTAAACCCTAAATATAGCACCAAGTGAATAAAGCTAATCTCACAATAGATATGCATGAGATGAGACAGCGAGTTAACTTGAAGCGGGTAACGCTAACTCGTATGCACGTCTATCCCCGAGGTGGGAACCCGTTACTAGCCGCGGATTCGAAAATCAATCCCTCAACGAGGGCCGGCTAAGCCAACCGCGATCGTATCGACCGAATGTCGCGAATTGAGCAATCTTGGTACCTTTGCACACTTAAACTAGCATTTCACTGACTTATAACTTTGGCGGCTTCGTAACTGAAGTGATGGCCATTATCTCATCTGCAGCTTGATACAAATCGGTCTCAGCTTTTCTAACGAAATCATGAATTAAGACCGATTTGGTCTTGAATTCAGTCTATGTGTACTGTACTCTGAAAAACTAGCCTGTTGATCAGGAACATCCTGCCATATTCTCGACAACTTTTCGAAACTAAAATAGCTCGCCGAGGCTAAAAAATAGCTCAAGAAGTACGGGCGAAAATTGAGATATGGGTTTTGTCCAAGAAGATTCTATCAACCCGCATCGTCGATTGGCGAAAATTCTGACTTCTACCGACATACAAGGAATTTTCGCTTCGAGAAAATTAGAAACCGAGAACCGGGATGCTCGAGTAAATTTTCCTCGAAAATTTCGCACATGGGTTTCTCGAGAAGCTATTCTCGAATCAACCTTATTGATTTGTTCTATTAAAAGCCTTTACCTTCAAACATGGTAAAGAATTTAAGACGAAATAGAAGAATTTAAGACGTAAGAAAGAAAGTTTTAGTGCTCGGCTTCCGCTAAAACTACCCTGCCCCAAGTCAACATAATTCTGACTTGTACCTGCAGAGAAAATGTTTTGATGTCTTCGCCAATGATTGTTGATGAAGAATTTGCCTTTGGTTTGCTAAAATTCGCCTTTGCTTGGAAAAACGAATTTGCCTTGAAGATACACCTTTGCCTTGAAGAAATATGAATTTTGCTTGAAAAATACGCCTTGCTTTGAAGAAAAACGAATTTTGCTTCAAAAATATGAATTTCTCTTAAGAAAAACGAATTTCTCTTTAGCTTTGTGAATAATAAATGAAGATGGCGCCATGCTTAAAGAAGATGAAATTCGCATCAATCTGACAACTGCAAGATTTAAAACCTCAGCTGAAAATAGAAGCCTTCTGATTGGTTGCCTTTCAGTTCCACTGGCACTGACTGGAAGTTCGAATTTGAATAATAAAATATTTATTATCATGCAATTAGCATAGGCGCCAAAAATAGAAAATCGCCATTTTAATGCTAAAATTACAAAATAAATATTAAATATTTTGAACTTCAATTGACAATCCGGAATGAAGCTTTGAGATCCATCGTGAGACTTCAACGATTCCGAAAAGTCAACTCTTGAGCTCATAGGCGTCCATTTGCTCAAGTTATTTCACTTTTTACTAACTCCCTATTTAATAGCTTCATAGTAACTGCTATGACTCACAACTTCGACACCGGGATTGGATGATCGATGTTTAGACTCATATGAAGAATTCATCTGAAAGCCCATCAACAATAGAAAGAAATGTTCCGCCGAGACACTACCGCAAAATCCATCGCTTAACCCCCTTTGAAAAATTAGGTTTCGATTAAATTGCTTTACGGGTTCCGCATTTGGCTATTTTCCTAAATCACATTCGACACTTCAAACGGCCGGCCGATGGCTAATGGTAACTTCATGTGAAATGAGTTCCCCATCCGATGCCTAGAGATATTCCCCTCGCGATCCAACGCCAAGCAACACTCCACACTGGTGCCGTGTTAAGGGCTCAAAAGTAAAAGCTCGCTCTTTAGTTAAATCGGTGTCATTTTGACGAAAAGTCGAACTTTCATCCGGCAATTTACTTTGACCTCTGGATATCCGGAGCCGATAACCGATTCGAGTATGACCGCTTAACCATGCCGGCGGGCTTCATGGCAGAGAAGTCTCTGGAGGACGAGGCAAGAAACCGCTTAAGACCTCAAAAACTCCAAGGCGTATTTTATTTAAAATTACCGCCCGTACTTGTCATTTTCCTGATATCCTCACTTCAAAAGATACACCAAAGACCTCGCAGACGCATGAGCAACTCCGCCAACTCCATAATCATCTGCCAGGCTCTCAAGCGGAATAGATAAAATGATTACCACCAGCCGAAAGACTAACGCAGTTTCATCCGACAGCCTAAAGGCTGTACCGACCGAAAATAATAATCAAACCGACATTCGGCCTGCAAAATTACGCTGCCTAGAATCTACGCACCACCAATTCTAGGGAACGCCTGGATTGATGCTTAATGGTGCGCCAAGTGGGAGCTAGGCTAGAGTATTACTCATGTCGGAAGACTCACCTAAATTTTGCCATTTGAAAGGTCCTTTAAGCCAGCGCCCCTGGCCTGTACTTGCACTGGGAATAAACGGAGAAGCTCAGAAACGTGAAAACTCCATTTTAAGCTGATCTTCGAATGACTGCCGCCGGAGTTCTGAAACGCGGATGACTGTGCTTGATATCTCGTTGGATAAGCAGACTAGTCAAGAGTAGATTGACTGTATCCGTCATTGAAAACGCCAAGATTTACCCCTTCTTTAAGATGGGCGCCCTCAAGCTAGAGTTGCACTTTTGCCTGAAAATGACAAATTTCTCACATCTGGAAATTTAGGGATTTCAACTTCTGTCGTTGATAGCCGAAGCTGTGGGTCTCGGAAAGCTTCGCTGGATAGCTTATCGGATAGCCAGACCAATTCTGAAGAGATTGACTGGATGCTTGAAGGTTTTTATCAAAATCTTGACCTTCAAAAAGTTGGGCGCCCCTGGGCTATAGTTGCGCTTTTGTGCTTTTCCCTGAGAAATCTTCATAAATTAATCACTGAAAACTATGTCTCGATCACTGGAATGACCGTATGCAACATGAAATGCTGCCGTGAGATGTCCCTCCATCGTGAAACGCTCCATTTTGAGTATCTGCTTCAGGTTCTGATCAATATAACTGACTTTGACTGACAAACTATTGACAAAAACTCCATGCTTGATATTGCCCAAAACTATATTTTACATCATTTTAGCAAAATTTAGACTATTAATGCAAAATGCCTTGATGAAGCAAAAAATTTGGTTTGGGTACAACATGGTGAATGAACTCAAGGTTGAAGATAGGCTTGATGGTGCATCCAACTTCACCTCTTGGAAGTTCAGAGTTCTTATTGCAATGGAAGAGAATGATCTTCTCAATTTCGTGGAGAGCGATGTGCCCGAGCCATCCGATGAGACTGAGAAAACTCAATGGAAGAAGAATGGCACGAGGGCTAAGAAGATCTTAATTGATTCTGTGAAGGATCATCTTGTGCCAGTTATATCCAAGTTGAAGACGGCCAAAGATATGTTCAAGACTTTGGAAGGACTGTATGAGATCAACAACACTAGCAGAGCTCTTGCCTTGAGACAACAGTTTCATCATATAAAGATGGCTAAAGGAGATTCAGTCATCTCTTTCTTCATGAAGATCACTAAGTTGAAAGATCAACTATATGCCATTGGAGATATAGTTGAAGATAGAGATTTAGTCATGTTGGCACTGAATGGTCTTCCTCAATCTTGGGAGCCCTTTATCCAAGGTATCTGTGGAAGATCTAAATTACCCAAGTTTGATCATCTTAGAGCTGATTGCATTCAAGAGGAATCCAGGTTGGCAGCAAGAGGTAATGAACGAAGCTCTCACAATGAAGACAATCATGTTCTTGTTGCTCAAACTTTCAGAAGGACAGGAAGAGAAGGGAGAAAAGGCAATTTCAAAAGAAATAGAGATAGGAAATCAGATTTTGCACCTGAACCAAAGAAGAAGAAGGATCTCTCCCATATTCAGTGTTTCAGATGTGACAAGTATGGTCACTATGCTAGAGATTGTGCAACAAGACCAAGCAACATGCTTCTACTACAGATGTTGACGATGGCTCACCTCAAAAGGAATCAAGAGACAACTCAAGAGGATTTCTATTCATCTCTGCTCTATCAAGCAATGTTCCAACTGACAGTAGCACATGGTAGATTGATAGTGGTGCTTCACGACACATTACAGGATATTGTGAGCATCTTTCAGACTTGGTAGAAAGAGAAACCAACTTACAAGTGATAATCGGAGATGATGCTTGCTATGTTAGTGTTTGGTAGCTTCAGGAGATATTTTCTCCTTAATTAAAGGCAAGTCGGCCTACATATTGCAATTATTATTTTATATTTTCTTATTTCTTAAAAGGAGGCCGACCTAAGTGAAGAGTCACCTTGTTTTGTATATATACAAGGTGGAGTCCATTCAATCAAATCATCAAGTCATTCTCATATTCAATTGGCATTCTTTCAAGAAGGAGTTCGCACTTAGCAGCAGATCAGTTTCACTTGTATCTTTGCATCAAGGAGTGATGCTATTATTCATTGTATTTATTCAGCCTTGTGTAAGGCCAGACTCTGTATGCAGCATTTTGCACTTCTATTTGATATATATATGAGATATATTTTTGTTGGGTTTTTCTCCCTCGAGTAGGAGAGTTTTCCCAAGGTATCTAATGTGTTCATTCTATGTGGTGTTGAATTTTTTGTTTGCTTACATGTTTGATCTAAAACTAACATGGTATCAGAGCGGGTTCAGGGAAATATCTGATCAGATCTATTTAAGCATTCTGAAGGAGCTTGTCATTCACTGTAATTACTAAGGCATCAATCCTACGTTGGGCAGAGTATAGGATTAGAAGGTGAAAAAATGAGTATCCACAATTTGGGCTTAGCACTTTGATAGTGCAGGTTGAGGTTTTTAGCAGGGTTTTCGAGGAGCAACCTTAGTTAATTGTTGCCGACCATTGTCATTATTTGCCAGCAACTAGGCATGGAGCTACAGAGATATATTGCAGGTTTACCAAGTCGTGATACTCCCTTGAGCTAGGGGCTTGATTATATGCTAGTTCGCGCCATGTAAGATAGCCGTCAGAGGTAGGCAAGTGGGCGGATGAATGTATAAGGCAGGTCGCAAGTTTTGGTTTGTTGAAAAATGTGTTAAGGAAAGGCGTACCTGTAGCTGGTAGGTGGGCGTTAAAGATTAAAGGTCATTGCTGGTGTGTAAGCCATATTAAGGCTGGAAACTCCTTTTGCAAGTTGGCGCAGGTCTGCAACAGCCAATGTAACTGCCTGTGAATATAACCAACCCATGGCGTGAGTATATGAAGGATTGTTGGTTGATATTTTCTAGTGTCGGGCATCTCTTTAAAGCCATGAATATTAAAGCATTCACTAGAGAATATCTATTCTTCTATTTGGAAGCCACTGTGTCGTTTGAAATTGAAGGTGTTAGGAATTCATTAAGCAGATGTCGGGAGGAGGAGTCCGCCTCCACTTCAGATTAAAGTTTCAGGATTCTAATTATTTTTTTTTTGGGAAGTGTCTAAGGGAAGGAAACTTCATTCGCCTAGTGAATGGTGTGTCAACACCTACCCGTGATTCTCCAAGGAGGTCGAAGCTTAACCCCTTGGGCCATCATGGCATCAGGATGCCTAAAATTGGCAGGTTCGAGTGAAGGGACCTGTGTTGCCTGAAAAATTAAATGAAACTCCTATGTAGTGGGACTTGCATTGAAGCATTCTGTGTGTGAACATTATATCCCATCATGATCAATTATTGCAGAATCTTGCAACTGTTGCAGAAGAACGTGGTGAATTTAATATGGAAGAAGCTTGAGGCTAGCAACGAACTCTTTCCTCTAAGGCATTGATTTCTTTGAAGATGTTTTTTTGAAGTTGCAAACAGTTTTGAATCATTCCATCGCAGCAGATCTGAATCTTTAGGTGCAAAGATCAAGAAAGAACAATTGGTGGATTGTGAGGAAGATTAGACAATAAAGAGATAAGTATTTCATACCCTTGAATAATGTTCATAATCTTTTATGTAGTTATTAATTCATGCATTGGAATAGTGAATCATATATGCTTCTAGCATTGGTATTTCTCTTTGGGATAGTTTGATTCTATGAACTATTAGTAATCTCTCTAAAAATGCTTCCAAGATGGATCGAGGAGCAAAAGGATGATGAGAGATTGCATTCAAGAGAGGAAGAGCTTGATGCATCCTGTGAGGAAGTCACGCAAGCTGAAGAATGGAGACACGGCTTGTTGCCATGGGACTGAGTTGGTGGCACATAACTGGAGACATCTCTCAAAGAGGAAGAATCTATTCAGATTGTCATTGCGATTAGTTTCTTCGAAAAGGAGGAATTAACATTCAAAGGGAGTCTAACAAACCAACAGAGGCAACCTTGGACGAGGAGGTCAGGAGGTTAATGCAAGAACTTGGAGCTTCAGAGGGAGTCACATCATCATGAAGATCTGTTGCAATGTATATTTCTCTGTGACGGAGAAGTATGAGGTGAAAGCCCTTGTAGTGTATATTTCTCTGAGACGGAGAAATATGAAGTGAAAGCCCTTGTAGTGTATATTTCTCTGTGACGGAGAAGTATGAGGTGAAAGCCCTTGTAGTGATATTTCTCTGAAACGGAGAAATATGAGGTGAAAGCCCTTGTAGTGTATATTTCTCTGAGACGGAGAAATATGAGGTGCAAGCCCTTGTTCATCTCTGAGACTGAGATGAGACGTCATGTTGAGAGAGTCCATGACGACATCACGTTGAGAGACTATGTGATGAACCCTCTGTACTTGTGTTTTTCCACACATGGGAATAGCCATGGTGGACGTCATGTTGAGAGACTCCATCACGACATCACGTTGAGAGACTCCATGATGGGAACTTGTATGTGTGTTTCTTTCCACACATGGGAGTAGCCATGGTGGACATCACTGTAATGAACCCTTCTCAATTGTGATCGATTCAGTTGACCGTTGGCCTATTCCGGAGACCCGTAGGCTACTCGGAGGATGAAATTAGGGTTTCCTATTTTTGAGGAGGTGGTTGCTTGAAGTTTGGAAATTGGATTACGGATTCTTTCTGGGTTTTCAGAGAGCTTCGCAGTGGTATAGTCTGTTTGGTGTTTCGAGCAACTTCATGAATTTACTATTTTTAGTAAATTCTATTTTTGGCAGTGACCTTGTGGATTTCGGTGTTGTTGGCTCTCGTCTTCAACCAGTTCAGTTGGTAATTGGATTTTTGGCCCTTGGATGCTTTTTCTGGAGAGATAAGTCATTTTCATATTATAATGTTATATTTTAATATTATAACTCCCTTGGCCTAGCATTATAACTTTATGTTGTTTTTAAAAAGGGGACTTTATGGGTGAATGCTTCATCAGGAGATAATTTATATTTTAAGGCCAAATTAAGGGTTGGAGAAGTGGGACGCCTACTTGAGGGAAAAGATTATTTTTTATAAAAGTGAAATATTGCCTTGAGAAATGGACGCCACCTTTGGAGAGAAAAGAGTTGAAATCAAATTTGAAATTTGGGCACCCTTCTTGAAGCTTCTAGAAGATTCTCCTCAAGTCTTTAAATGCTAGCTTCTTCTCTTCATTTGGACATCTCATATTTTCAGTAAAGTTATGCTGCCGAAATGGTGACAAAATTGCTTCGAGGAAAGCACACCTCCTAGCTTGGCTCATCTTCTTGCTTGAAAGATAGCAACTAGTTGAGAGGTAGATTGTAGTGAGTTATTCAGCATTGTATTTGAGTTTCTTAGCATATTAGTTCAGTTATCTTGCATTTTAGTCATATTTTGGAGTTGTTGATAGACTGATACGCATGGCTGATTGTAGTTTTTGCTCATATTTCATGAAATAAAAATATTATCATTCTGGGTGTTTTTCCTTTGTTCTTCTCAGCCTGGGGCGACCCCTTCCTAGAAGTTTCAGATTTTATTTTGCTGTCTTAGATTTTATCTTGCAAAAATCGCCCTTCTTTGTGCAGTACCATTCTGGTCTACCCGGCAAGTGTTTAGAAAAAAAAATACTTCAGTTTATCAGTTGTTTCTTTGTCTAGTCTTCATTGTCATCATCCTAGCATTCATTTGCATCAAGTCTCATGTCATTTTGGCAAGTATTGAGTGAGTTGTGAGTATTTTAGTGAGTTCTAGTGTTGCTGATTACTTCATTTCAGTCGCTGGTTTGTCATATCAGTCTTAGATAAATGCAACTTTGTGAGGAGTTCAAGTCTAGGGAGTCTTGTTAAGCATTGAGGAAGTCATATATAATGTTGCAGCATTGAAGAACTTATAATGTTGGGCTATGGCAAGTATTCTATCAAATTGTAAGCTAATTAGTAGTACTATCATCAATTCTCCTTTCTCTCTTTCACTTACTTTATTGTACTTCCCGCTGAATAAGTGGAAGAGGATGTCTTGCCGCCTATTTACTTTCATTTAGTAGTTCTCAGGGATCCTCTGA